>JAPDSC010146178.1:215768-236303 GCA_026290005.1 Latrodectus geometricus | reverse complement strand
TATATATATATATATATATATATATATATATATATATATATATATACAAAGTTTCCCTATACATATATGTGACATATCAAATCGGCAGTACTGAATAAAGTTAATTAAAACTATGATAAATACATTAAAAATGTGTTTATCATAGTTTTAATTAACTTTTATGAAATAAATATACTTACACTTATAATAAGCTTTTATGAAATAAATAAAGGACTACATCAGTGAATCAAAAGTGATACAAATGAAGTTCAGAAATACAAAAGGAATAAATAAATCAGTAATAACAAAATAGTAAGAAAAATGTTTAATTACCTATTTAAGAGCCCTTAAGCCCTTACCCATTTAAGTTACCTCATCTTTCAAACAACCACATTTGAATAATCATCAAGAAAACCATGATAACTCATGGATCAGAAAATTAAGTATGTTCCAAACTGCTTCATTATTACTGAAACAATCTATTAATTTCATATTGCTTGAGCTTTATTTGCTATCATCTTCAGGAGTGATTAAATAAAAAAATAGCAATATCAAAAAATTAGTTAACATAGCTTGCATTCATGGCTCCAATTATACGGAAATAAATTGAAGTATTTAATATTCAAACTAATATGAGAATTTATACCATAAATTATGCTGATGTGTAACATTTTTCTTATACTTTACTTCCATTTGGAAATAAAAACCTAACTACTTTAAGGTGATGAGGGATTTATAGAAGTAGAAGATATTTAATTCTGAAATTAATTTCAGGAATGAAAAAGAAATAATAATTATTATTTACTCATGACTCTGAAGAGTATGTTTGAGAATAAGCTTCTTACAAAAAAGAAATTAAAAAGATTTATAAAACTGTCATTAGATTTGTAGTAATATATGGTACTGAAACTTGGACTTAAGCAAATAATGAAGAATATGCAATTTATTAATCAATAAAAGAAAAACTTTAAGAACTTTCAAATTAATATAAGTAAATGAATTGTAGTAGTGAAATAGAGGCAATAATGAACCTGTCCATCTAATCAAGCAAGAAAACATCATTCAATATATTAAACCTCAGTATTTAGCATGATTGGAATACTGAAAAATTGATGAAAATAAGGTTTTAAGAAAAATTAAAAATTGGGGATTTTTGAACCAAAGAATAAGATCTTAAAAGAAAAAAGTTACCTCTAAGAATGGAGAAAAATAACAATATATATATATATATATATATATATATATATATATATATATATATATATATATATATATATATATATATATATATATATATATATATATATGTTTTTATTTTCAACATTAATCCATTTTTTATGTCTATACTTTTGCAATTTAATAATCACTTTCATATGATAACAGCTTTTCAATACTTATTCGAATAACACTGAGTATTTATTCAAATAAGTATGGAAATTGTTTTATTTGTTTACTATTTCTATTAGTGATACAGGATAATCTAACCAAAAGTATTTTTTTCATTGTTTTCTGTACTGTATTTAAAATGACAAGACTAGCAGTATTTTTTCCCTTTTCTGATTATTATATACTAGTTATTTCAGACAACTTTGGTGAGATGCAGTTACCTCAGGATGTACAATCCTTGAAAAAGAAATTTTCACTTTCATAAGATAAGGTAAAAACTTTTTTTAAACAATGATGTATTTTTTAAACGGTTGTGTACTTAAACACAGTTCAATTTTCAAAGTAGTTTAAGACTACTGAAAATATATAACTATCAAATTAATTCCCCTTTCTCTAAAAAAAATTAGATCTCATGGTTGCAATAAAATTTTTCCCTCATCCCAAGGAATAGTACATTGAGAGAAGGTTATAGTCAGATAGTACAGATAGTTTATACACTACCATTTAACTAAAATTTATTAACCTAATTTTATCAGAATTTGTAACCTAATATCAATAAATTTATAATGAAATTTAGATATAAATCCAAGGAATGAATACAGAATATTCTACAACATTTTGCAGTACAAAATTGAGTACTGCACTGATATACTAAAAAATAAATTTAATCAATTTTTAATAAAGAAGTTATCATTATTGAAAGTAAACTTATTCCATACATAAAATAACAAAATATTTATTAAATAAAATAAAAACTATAAAAACTTTAAAACATGATTTTAATTGAAATAATGAAAATAAACCTGAATAATTACCTCTTTAACTCTTTGGCATTCTGAATTAAAAAGAAAAGTACCAAACAAACAACTATATAAATGATCCAAAATAGTTATGAGGAAATGTTCATTGAACTCAAATGCATTAGGAAACTGAAAAATAATTGCAAATATTTTGTCAATAAAATATCTTTAATAAAAATATATGAAAGTGATTAAAATGACAATTTTTTTTAACCACAATTGAATAACTACATAAACATTTTTCTAAAAAATGGAAAATTTTGCTACAATTGCTATGATATCAATAAAAATTAAGATATAATTAAAATTTCTTCCTTACATACAAACTGAGCAAAGTAGTGTAAAGTTTGAAAAGAAAAATAATAAAAGCACAAAAATAAAATAATTATGCACAAATAATAAGATAAATATGAAAGCCTCATAGCTTGATTTTGAAAATTTTAATATTCTTGCTATAAAAAAGAGGACTGGGAATAAGAAAAAAAGGATAAAAAAATTAGGGGGAAAAATTCATGTTGAAAAAAAAAATGAATTATGTAAGTTATGATAACACATTAATTGCAATAAAAAGTACAGAAATTGTTTTGTTCTTGTATTAGATTCTATTAACAATGCTAATGGTATAATTGTAAATTAAAACACTTAATAACAAAATTAAAAAGTATAAATGTATTTAATTTAAAAAAAGTTTAAATTCAAGTTAAATAGCAACTTTATTATTAACAATAGCACATAAAAATCTAAATTAACATAATCTGCTCATTAAATTTAATGTTTTCTCTTAAAACTGTTCAAGTTAATAATTTCAGCATTTTAAAAGTAATAATGATAAATTTTTAGTCAATTATTTAGGGTATTAAAATTAAACACAGTTGTGTTCACTGGCTGGTTATTTTTTGTGAATTAAATTACCCATTTTTTTTTCTTGACCGGATATTTTCCATATATACTTAACTCTCCCATAAAATACTATCTTCCATTATTCACCAATTTCCCTTCAACAAAGTAGTCAACACTAGCAGGATTTATGGAAACGAGTTCTGGAGATAAGGAGACATGACTAGAAATAGATGGGAGTTCGACAGCAAAAAGGTAATGACAAAAATAAAAGATAAGAAAAAAATAATAGAGGTGAGAATAAGTAGAAGGAAATAAGTTGACAGAAATAAGATACATGCCACTAAAATATAAGAGGTTGCTGAAATATCAACTTTTCTAACACTCAAGTTTTAAATGAATTGCATCCTGTTAGCTTTTTGAAGGAAAATACAAAATATTCTTAACATGGAAATAGAGATTATAAATAAGTTGTAAGCTGCTGCTGTGGTTCATGATAATGTCAGGATAAACCAGCTGGCGAATTCCCTTATCTTCCGTAAGTCAATGAATATTTTTTATAAGTTATTTTTCTGTACTACGTTTACATACTACACACATCTTAAGTAAATATAGTATGTCTAAACTAAATAGTAAATTAAATATAATGTATTATATAACCTTATATTTAAGTTATTATTTATTATGAGCAGCAAAATAACGAAGTGCATACTTTACAAGTAATTTGCCAAACTGCATCAATGAACTGTAAGAAAACAGGAGATCTATCAGCATCAGAATGTTTATCATCTCCATGACCTATTCTCTATAAAAAAATAAAATATATTTAATTTATATAGATATTTTTCTGAAGGGATATATTTCTTTTCTAAAAATAATAAATAATATCTGTTAATGAAAATCAATTTTTAAAACATTTTATTTAAAATAAATGAGCTTTATCAAAAATTTTAATAGATGAATTTTGATTTAAGTAACTGAAAATTCTTTTTACATAATGGGCTTGGCGGTCTCTACAATAATATTCAATATTTCTGATCTACTTAATTATTAAAAAATGTGATTATATTGTGAAAAAATGCAAATTGAATAAACATTTGTATAAATATTTCCTAGTTCTATGCAATTATATTTATCATACACTGTCAAAATAGCAGTTTTCAGAGCTGAGAAATTAATGTGTGGGGCTTAAGACAAATCGGTGATATTTAATGACTCAAAGTAAGTTAATATTATTGAAATTTGGGAGTTAATAAAACCAATAAAAGCGAAGTTACTATGGGGTTACATTAGGAATGTTCTAGAAACTTCTATAGCCTACAATGGAGAAGAGTAAATATATCCTTTTGCCAAGCAAAAAGTTGATTAAAAGTGAAGCAAAAAGCCAGTTGGATGTTTGTCATTAGCTCTGAACATTGCTGTGTTTAGTTTTTATAACATGAAGAATACATCATATTAAAAAATATATATAATACTGAAATTTTTTTTAAGCTTGTCTAAAAGTTGATGTAATTCTAGTCATTACAACTGAAATAACTGTGAATAAAGATTCAAGACTCAAATTAAAATTTTCTAGTTTATTTTATAATACTTACATTTTATTTTGATCAACATATTAATAAAGTTGCTGACATATTTGTTTGAAAAGTATGAAACATCAGTTGAAAAAACTGAAATGTTATTTGAATGAATTTAAATATTAATTGAATTTTAAATTGATTAATGAAAAATTTCAACTATAACATAATATCCCCAAAACGAGCTATTTGCAAATAAAAATCCATTTTTCTTAAAAAAAATGAATTTTACAGTTGCATTTGTGCAAAGCTTGTTTGATATGAGTTAATAAACTACTGTCATTCAAAAAAAATTTTTTATAATCAATTTAATCTTTCATTATGAAGTTACCAATAAAAATATAAATAGAAACAGTATAATGATAAATTTCATTTTAAAAATGTAAATACAAAAACTTGCTTTAAAAAATAATTCAAATATCAAAATTTCCTTTTTTTACATTACTTAATACAATTGATTCTTAATATTTCAATTTATCTCAATTTTTTAAAATTTTTTTGCAGCTTCAAATTGATGATTTAATAATAATTAGAAATTTTTTTATATACATCAATGCTGCTTTTTAATAGCAATTTTATCATCTTTTAACCCCTTATAGGCCAATTGCACTAGAATTGATTTTAATTTTATTAAATATTTCTTTATTTTTTTATACCATTAAATGTATATACTTTAGAATAAAATAACAAATAATTCTTATACATACAACTTCAGTTGCTCTAAATATTTTCTTGGTTCCAATGTCAATTAAATATTTAAAATTGACTGTTGTCATGGTTTTGTTTGATTCTTGAAGGTCATTTTTTACACACAAGGACTGTGGCCTACTGCTGACTGTGATAATAAGCTCTAAGAATAGATTTTCCTTAAACTCAATTTTTATTGACATAAAAATAATACACTCACTTGAGAAAACTTATGACCAAAACTAATCCATTCTTTTTCAATAAGAACTTCGAATCCTTTTAGAGTTCTATAATAAGGATCCAAAATCAAAAGAGCAAGACTTGTTAACTGTAAAATAAATAAATATAAGGTAAACACATAAAAATAGATGCTTTATGGATTTTTAAAAACTAAATTTCATAATAAGATATTTAAAAAAGATAATAATGAAAAATTTTTTCTATCAAAAATAATGACTATAATTTTGCCTTAAATTAATATATAAAATAAAATTGATTGGCACACAAAATAATATAATCACCTGAATAATTTAGATGAAAATAATAAATGTCTTCAAATACACTGATTATAGAAAAGAACAAACTTAATAAATATTTTCGGCTTAAAATAAATTTCAGTTTAAAAAAATAAACTACTTCATATAAAAAACATTTTTCAAACATAATCATGAAAAATAATGCAATAGATGATATTAAAGAAAAAATATGCATTACTTGTGCTGTTCTGTCCCAACCATCACTACAATGAACAACAACAGATGTTTTATTACTTTCAACTTTATCTGCAATTCGAAAAGCTCCAGCCATTATAAATCGGATATGTTCCAGCCAGTGTGTTGAATCAATACTTGATAACCAATGATTTTCATCAATTGAAGGGAAACACACTTCTTTGAGTTTTCTAAGACTTTCTCGCATAACATGTATATTGTGAATATCCAAGAAAATTAATTCTGCATTTTGATAAGCATCTTCATTTTCATATCCTCCACCACGAGCCTTATTAAAAATATTAATATTATAGTAATGTTTAAAAATTAAACATTAGGGAAACATACAAAACACATTTTTATGAACAGATTAATAACAGCAATAGGTAAGTTTAAAAATTACAAAAATGATTGTTTTAAACAAATTATTAAAAACACACAAGTAAAATACCATGTAATTTTGATACTCAAGCTACAGTAACAATCTGAAGGACTCATCAAATCAAATTTTAAAATGAAAAAGAATGGATTTAGGGGACTATGATGAAATAGATTACCAATAAATTACAAAAGAGTAATATTTCCTCACATGGAATAATTAAATCATGCTTGAAACTAAGTTTAAAAAAAAAAAAAAAAAAAAAAAAAAAACCCATTGGCATTTTTTACATTACAAAAATATGAAACAAATTATAAATGGTTGTAAAAATTATTTATACAATACATCTAAATCAAAAGCAAAATACTGAATGTAAATAAAATTACATTTTTATAAACATGAAACTTAAACTTACTAGATTAGTTCAATAATTTTACAACAAATTACATTTTTCAATACTAGAATTTGAATAAATATTTAAAGGGAGAAATAATTAAATGTAACTGCATAAAAAAAAAAACACATTTTTTTTCCAACAGAAGTAATTTAAAGCTCAGCACTTATAGAAACTAGAGGTAATGTCTTTTTTTAAATTTATTATCAAATTTTAAAATGCTAACAAAGATACCTTAAAATTACATGAAACAATTTCATAAGAAATCTCACATGTGAATATTAAAATTAAATTTAATACAAATTAATTAGTTATTTTATAAACATAAATCGTAATATTGAAGTTACAGCAAGTCATGCTAATTAGATACATTGATTACAATTAAAATCATCAGCAACTTAATATGCAAGTAATAAAACAAAAGCATCCATCCTAACTATTTAAATTAAACTATAATTATTTGAAGTCAAAATTTCAACATCTTTAATGAAAAAAGTTTAACTTGATAACTTTTTATACAATTATCTTAGTAAATTACTTAGATTGTATTCATGAATATAAAAAATATTAATACTTGGTGCACTCAAGAAAAAATTAACACCTTATTAGCAACAGCATTAACACTTGGACGAGCATCCATTATAAAAATCTTATGTGACTGAGCATTTGCATCCATAATCATTTGAATATATCTTTCATCATCTTTATTACGTTTGGAGCTAACTCCGACTAAAGGCTGGCTGCAACGTGTTATAGTAGCTTGACTTTCTGGATGAATCCAAGAAAGAACCTGAGGAATACAAATAAAAAAATTAACATTAAATTGTTAACATAATAATTTATTAATTATTTAAATATTAATTAAAAATAAAATAAAAATGTGAAAAAAATTAAAAATTTAAGCCAATAATCTAAAATTAACAATAATTTACATTTAAATATTATTATCATTCAATTATGATGTAATATCAGAGAAATTCTGAATCTTTCATATGTGTTTTATGAAACATTTCATATGTGACTATACTTACTGGCAAACGACCTCTGCTTCGAAAACTTGCTACTGCCCTCAAGTCATCATCAGTTGCAGCAGCAGGTACAGCTAACTATTGAGAAGAGAAGAAATGTTATTTTAGAATATCAACTATTTAACAAATAATTAATGTTTTAAATTATAGAAAGGAAGCATTATCTTACTATTGCAGGATATGTATCACACAATTCATAATGCTCATTTATTTTTGTAATTTTCCAACTTTCTGTCGGGAGGCCCTGAATAAATAAATTAATAAAAGTGGTTCATTTCATATAAATAGCTCCTCATAAAATTAATTACCTACACACTGATCAATGTGATTTATTTAATTAAAAGTTATACTAATTGAGTAGCAATATATTTAACTACATTGACAAAGTAAAAAATAAAAATGATTTTGATGTGATAAAAGAAAGAACAAGATAATAAGAAAATAACAGGAAGAATGACATCATTAATAAATGGAACTGAGATGTAGGATAAATAAACTTTCCATAATAAGCAAAACAGAATGCAAATAAATACAAATTTATAGTTAATGAACCTATAATAAAATTTAATACTAAGCAGACGAAAAATCAAAAAGTATTGAAATTTAATGTGTTTTCACTATGTAAATTAAACTAGTAAAAGTTTTGAGAAAATTTAATACTTTAAAATATTATCTGCATGGAATAATTTCTTAGCCTTTCTTTCTATTAAGAGAAATACATACCATTTGACAAACTGTTATTAAAACAATAAACATAGAAAAAACAAAATCTATATTTTTACAAAATATAAATATTTTCGATATGTTTTATTTGTAAATTAATTTTAATTTTTCTTCTAATGAACTACAAACAATAATTATAACCTCTTTAGTGATACAAATACAAAGAAAATTGCATAACATAAAAAAAAATGTTATTGAATTAAAGGAAAATATCCACACAAGAAGTTATTTCAATTTTTTTATGATATTCAAAATTTAAATGATAAATTTTGATTATGTTACACTCAATGATACATATGTACATGGTATATTAAATTTTTAAGCAACCTGTCTTTTATATTCTTGGATGGGTTCATAAACAGTCCAACCATTAACTGGGAATTCTCCTTTATATTCAAAAGCAAACAATGGCTGAAATGAAAAAAACGAGATTAAGTGGTATTAATTGATAATATTAATGAAAAAAATTTTTATAACATTTTCTAACATCATGCTTTGTCAAATACTTTAAAAGTATTTACTAATTTGTTAGATGTTGGAAATGCATACTGTTGGAGTTTTTCAAACACATCTCGCCTTGAATGATTTTCCTGTTTATGAGCAAATCGTAAGTTTCCCCTATCTTTACAAAACAGTTCAATGCCATATGAATTTTCCCCACGGCTGCTAGCCCCTCCAACTTTTTCAATTCTGCTCAGTACTCCTAAGGGGATATCCAAAATAAAGGAAGGATCCTGTAAAAAGATTTATTTTGTACAAATGTGGCTACTTGAAGAAATTCCATAAATAAAATAATAGCGATAACAAATATATATAGGGACAATTTAAGTGTATAATTAATAAAGGTTTAAAATATTATTGAACTGATTTATGTACTATATTTTTAGAAGAAAAACATAGACTCAATTGTAAATTACTTATATAAAATTCAATTGACAATTAGTATTTTATATATTTAAATACTGAAGCTTTCAAGAAAAAAATATTACAATAAAAAAAACTGTTATCTTTAAATGCTAATTTAAAATTTGGGAAAAGATAGTGTAAGTGATAAAAGTTTAAAACTTGTTACACAGTAAAAATATAAATTTAGTAAAAAGAAAAATTTTATTATTTTTATTGTGTGTAACAAGTTTATACAATACTTTCAATAATATTTTTTGGATGATTCAAATAATCAACTAATTTTCATTACTTATTTAGATTGTTTTTAGTTAACTTTCAATAACACAGTCAGTGTAAAAGATGTGTTGCAAAGTTTTTGTGAAATATATACCTTTGACTTTTAAATAAAGAACAATATTTGTTGCTTCAAAGAGGAGGGAAATAGAAACCTTTCAAGAATTTTGAATAATAAATATCTTTGCTGCTAAAAGAATAAATAAATAAAAAAAAAAACTTTTTTAAATTCTTATTATAGAAGATTGAACATGCAACTTTTCACTCTCACAGCCAAAATTGAAAACCATTATTAGAAAAATATTCAACAGTTATATAACTAAAATGATTTGAAATAATTTAGTTTTGATGACAAACAATTTCAAATGATCTGATTTATGAAATATTCAACAGAATTATTATATTTAGAATAAAATTATTATTTTACATAAAATGAAAATATTAATAAAACTTACCCCTCTATCATAACTTTTGAAATATAACTTATAGTTCGTGACAAAAAGTGTCCCTCTAACTGGGCCAGTAAATGGACAGAGATATGTGACATCTCTTGCTATAGGATAAAGTAATAGATAAGACATTTCATCATATTTTTATTATTAAAGTCATAATTAGCAAAAAGACAATGCTAACAAATACTCTATAAATATAACAAAGTCAACATAAATCCTATAATTAATGATATATATTAATATATAATATTAAAACAATAAATTCTATTTAAGATTTGGTGCGAAATTAGTTACGATGGCACTAATAGGTACTCAAAATATAAAAAACTCAAAATAAAATACTAAGTACTCAAAATTGCTTATAATCCAAGCTTTTTTTTTAAAATTTGAATTCAAGTGTGATATATGTGAGAAGACTGAACTATTAATATTCACGAGCTTCAAATATTCTTCATTCTATACTTTTTTTTTATATTAATACCAGTAGAATTTTTTGTGTCTAGCCTAAGCTCTGACTTTTCAGCATTTGAGTGTAATTGATAGCTTCAAGTGAAAATTATACTAAAATACTTTTGAGAGGATTGATTGTGTCTTGGAATCACCCAACCAAATTGCCATTTTAGAAGCAATGTTTTTGTGAATGTAAGTTTGGAATGATGTTGAAGAAAAACGATAGCTAAGTCATTTTGACCATCACACATTAAACTATTGTTAACAGAAGTCAACAAAACAATGACAAATTGAATGAGGTTCAGTTATTCAACCATGAGCTACGACAAATAAACCTACAGCTCCTTGAAATTTCCAGGACTTTTTAAACTGGATTCAGATGTAATTAGTTTGTAAAAATTATTAGTCAATGGAGGATATAATAAATGAGAATTAAAAAGATATCAAACATGAGGCAAGCAACTTAGTGTTGTGATCATCTCGCAAGATAAGTGGATGAATGATTTTTTAAACAACTAGATTCTCAAAACAAGAAGAACATGATTAAGGTACTTTCTGAGAAAAATGTCTGTAAAATGATTTTTTGCATTGACAAAAATGTTTCTAAAAATGTAGCTTTAAAATAGAAAGAAATGATTACTTAGCCTGATATTTCCTCAAAAAATGAAGCTAAAAATTCTTTCTAATAGTACTTTATTTATAAATAGAGAGCAGTGTGGTTGAAAAATAATTTTAAGATTTAAAAGTTATTTTTGTATTTTACAAATTTTCGATTTTAGTAATTATTTTATTAGTCTCTACATGTTTGTAAAAATGAGCATTTACTGTATCTATATTTAAATTAATTTCTGAGAAAAAGTTTATGCACAATTTTGTGATATCACAAAATTTACAAAATCGAGTATAAATTTTTCTCTAAAAAATTAAGATTCTGTGATTTTTGAAAAAAAGTGCATGGATTTTATATATCAATAGTAAAATAAGAGATTTTTAAATGACTAAATGAAACTGATTTATATTTGCCGAATTTTCTAGTATATAATCCGCAGCATTGTATTATTAGCAAGTACCTTTTACGAGTAAAAGAAAAAAGCATCGCATAATTTGCAGCGCCATAAATCCACAGTAGTTTTTTTCAGAGAATAGTCCAAAATATATACTACAGATAGTATGGATGTTACATAAAATAAAAAAATGCACAGCATGATTAAAATATAATAAATAGTACAGAAAAAACCATTCATTATGAAGAAGACTATTTTGGATCCTCCTCATCACAAAGAACAAAAAACTAATATGAAAGCACGAGATCGATCAAGAGCAAGAATGATTCTATTAAAACTTATAGATTTTCAGTTTTTAATAACTTTTAAAAAATGTTAGATATATTTTAAAAATGAAATATATTTGCTTTGTTAATAATTAAATGGAAGAAATGGATTATTTTCAAACTGTGTATCAGATTCATTTTTCATTTGTACTGTGAATGCTTTGTTTTTCACTTCCCATCAACAAATTTGTCACTTTTTTTTTGCTTTTGCTATAGTTTTTAATTAAAATTTGGCACAGAACTTAAATGTTTTTGTTTCCATACGAAAATATACAAATTTGAATATTTTCAGAACAAAACAACTCACGTCAATACAAAATGCATTAAGTGAATTGCAACATATTAGGTTGGGGAAATAGAAATCCATTATTTTTTCGGTAGATGGCTGTACTGATAGATTTCTCGGAAAGTATCGATCAAACAATTTCAGATTTATGCTCGTTGGAAAGGTGACATTTCGCAGAAATAAAAACTCTATAGCTGTTTTTTGTTTGGTGCATTCAGTTGTGAGTTACAGGGTATTAAAAATGGAAGTGAACAAAGAGAAAATTTGGTACATTTTACAGTTTTTCTTTGACAAAGGTGAAAATGCAAGCCAGGCGGTTAAAATTGTGAATGGTGTTTATGGTTCCGATACTGTAACAGCCAATTATGAGCAATTTTGGTTTCGTAGATTCCGTTCAGGAATTTTTGATGTTAAAGATGCACCTCACGCAGGTAGGCCGGTCGTCGAAAATGTCGATAAAATCGGAGAAATGATCGAAGTTGACCGGCATGTTAGCAGTCGTAACATCGCCCAGGAGCTAAAAATCGACCATAAAACAGTTTTAAACCATTTATACTAAGCTGCATTAAAAAAGAAGCTCGATGTTTGGGTGCCACACCAATTAACAGAAAAAAACACGATGGATTGAATTTCCATCTGCGAAGCCTTGGCCATACGGAATGAGATGGACCCATTTCTTAAACGGGTGGTGACTGGAGATGAGAAATGGATCACATACGATAACCCTGTGCGAAAACGATTCTGGTCAAAGAGCGGTGAAGCACCTCAAATGGTGGCCAAACCAGGACTAACAGCCAGGAAGGTTCTACTATGCATTTGGTGGGACTGGAAGGGAATTATTTATCATGAGTTGCTTCCATATGGCGAACCGTTAAATTCTGATCTCTACTGTCAACAACTGGACCGTTTGAAGATAGCGATTGACCAGAAACGGCCAGAATTGGCCAACAGGAGAGGTACCAGGACAACACTAGGCCACACACATCTACAGTGACTCTCCAGAAACTTTGGGAGCTTGGTTGGGAAGTTTTAATGCATCCGCCATACAGTCCGGACTTGGCACCAAGCGATTATCATCTTTTTCTTGCATTGCAAAATTTCTTTAATGATAAAAAATTGGCATCTAGGGAGGATCGTGAAAATCGACTACTAGAGTTTTTTGCAAATAGAGACCAGGCTTCTATGAGAGAGACATTATGAAATTACCTTTAAAATGGCAACAAATCATACAACAAAACGGTGCATATTTGACCCAAATCGGACAATCCGAAGCATGTCAAATAAAGTCCTGAAGTTCATATAAAAATAATGCATTTCTTTTTCCCCAACCTAATATTTCCGCAGAACCTAATTCATCTTTGAACATAACTGAACAAAGCTGACTACAGCTGAAATAAATCAGCAGTGTTGTACTGTCAACTGTAATTTATTTTATGAAACATAAAAAGCATTTCTTTCAAAACTTTCTCATAAGCTTTTCAGGTAGACAATGTTTTTATCAGATTGTTTGAGGCGGTGTATGTCGCACAATGAAAGTCAAAACTTTTTTTAAACACATAATCGGCAAATTACATACAGGAAAATTCTTTAAAAAACAAATTTAAATCTACAATGAATAAAAAGAAAAAGAGAATTGTAGTATTAATATGGATAAAATATTAAATATTATGGGTTATTTTGCACGAAATTAAGTAAATGTTGATTTAAAATGATAATTTTATAGTTTTATAGCTCATCACAATACATGCAAATATAATTTTTTGCATTTAGAATAAAGGGTGTACATTGAATTTTGGAAATATATAAAAAACTAAAGCATTTCACATGAATGATATGAGAAATTAGCAGCTTATCATTGTAAATGCAAGCAAAATTTGATTTAGTTATTCAAATTTACAATTTGAAATGAATATAAAAAATTCTACTATACAAAAACATAATTAAATATTTACTACATGATTAGCAACTGTTGTAAGCTATTAAAAGTATTCTGAAGATAAAAATTCACAACCATGTATTTTCCACTTTTTTAAAATTATGTTTTCAAAATCTGGCTTGAAATCCATATGTATCAAAATAACTAACTTGTTGCATATGACAGACAACATCAACTTTTTGATAATTGTCTAAACCTCATATAATTCTCTATTTCCAATTTGCATGCAATAAACTTTTTCTACTTGAAAATTGATTTAAATATTTGATAATTAAATATTGGATCTAAAAATTATTATATAGTTGATTTAAAAATGAAAATGAATTAACATAAAATAATATACCTCGAGAATTTCCTGGAATTTTTTCACCTGGGAGTAAAGGTGGTTGATCACTACGATGAGGAACATTGGATTCTTGTTTTACCTAATAAACAAAATTTAATTCATGCATAACTTCTCTTATTTAAATTAAAAGAAGTTTGTTGAATACTGATTAATAAATTTAAAAAATGGTGTATTTCAGATTAGTACTTATAATTTTATACTTTTTAAAATTAAATTACAATATTGTAGCTTAGAATTAAATGTTCAACTTCTTTAAATGGAAAAGAAAGTTATTCCAGATTTTTAGCTCACCAACCTTAGGTCTTCTAATTTTTTTCATATTTATTAATTCCACAGCTTCAATAGAGCTATAATCCTAATAAATTTAATTTCAACTTCAGTTACCATTTCCATCAAAATTTTTTAGTCTACTGTTTTTACTAAGTCTTGAATGTCCTTGATTCCCAAAGCCCTCAATCAACAATCAATTTAGCAAGTTTGGATACATTACCAATTTCATTTCCTGATAATTTAAGCATATTTTGCAATTTATTTGTAGACATGAATATGTAGTTTGCGGAAATATATAGTTTATAGAAATATATTATCGTATATTGTAGCCATAGGAAATATGTTTAATTGGATGTAATTATTTCAATAGTTTAGCTTTTCTAGGGTAAAAGCCAAAATGAATACATATGTCAGTTGAAAGTAATATATTCAGTTCATTGAATATTGTTTTCAATTTTATTCATCAAAATTTTATCATGCCAGACACTCATTTTTAATGCCAAAAGTAGTCTCAACTGTTTGACAGTCCAATGCTGACAGAATTCAAATTTTTACTGCAAACTCCATAATAATGGTCTCTTAACTATACTCTCTTAAACCATAAAGGTTTGGTCAATTCAGATAACTACCCCTTGGGTCATCAGTGGAAACAATGGATTTTTATCACCTTCTGACATGTATCTGTTTGAAATACCTTCATTTTGAAACACCCAACTGGATTAACAGATCTACTTTATATTGCTTGATTTATACAGGGTTGCAAGTTGGGAATTGTATTCTCTTGATGTAGGGAGAAAAATTTATATGTAATAAGTAAATAAAATCATTTAATAAAATTATAGTTGATAATGGCCTATCTTTTTAACTAGATAATAATGGTATATTTTTGAATATGATTAAATCAAGAGCATTCTAAAGAGTGGTGTTAGTATTTCTATTTTTTTGCTCTTTTTTTAATTTTTTATCAAAATATTTTGGTAACTAGTGTCGAAAAAGAGTTAATCGAAAGGTCTTTAAAATATATTAACTTAAAATACCTTCATTTTATTTTAGTAATTTTATACATTATGCCAAAATATAGTTTCAAAATATTCCATTCACAAAAAATCATCCTACTGCAAATATAAAATTCTGTCATTCTGAGTATGAATGTAAATTCCACCAAAAAAAAAAAAGAAAAAAAAAATCTCATTTGTGCATTAACATAAATTAACTTTATCATATATTCTTTGTCCTGAAAATCTGGAATTACCATCATATTAAAAATTTATCAAAAATATTACCTAAGCAATTTAATTAACTGAAGTTTTCATAAATTATCCTGAATACAAGAACAGACAGCTATTGAAGTTTACTAAATGAAGTTTGAACTGATCAAATAAAAAATATTCTGTATTTTATTTTAAAAGTTAGATAATTTAAATTACTGTTAGGCACACAAATGCAGTTTGCACCTTTTAATCAATAACAGAATTTTTTTAATCTTAAAAGAGGTTCTCATTACATAAAAGTGAAAATTTTCCTAACATAAAACCAAACATAGTTACACATTAGACAAAAACACTGATTATAGAAGAAAAAGAAACAATTTAATCATTTTTTGTAGATACAATTTTAAAATAATAAAATTGTTTGGGCATTAACAATGACAACTTCATCAACATATCAATGTTTTCAAATTTGTCACTGAAATGACATTTTCAATAATTTATTAAGAATGAGAATTTGTTAAAATTTAATACCCAATTTGATGGTTAATAAATAATTACATCATATTTCCTCCTAATAGATTTTTGGATCTTGTGCCATAAAACCCAACCAACCAATCTTCTAATAGACTTTTAATTTAACCCCTTTGCGACGGGTAGCGCAAACGCACGCTTACCACAGAGGCCGGCAGTGTCTGACGCGAGCGTCTGTCCAGGGCCGGAAGCTTTTTTGCTATTAAGCCTAAACCCATGAAATTTTCGAATTATCAACGTTAGATTTTTTATGATCAGAATGTATCATAGTATCACTATCACTACTATCAGAATCTGTTTCTGAATCAATATCTGAAATATTTTGCATCATTTATGCTATTTCATGCTCTGTTAAACATTATCGACACTTCGACATTGCAACAGTAAAAACAGAAAGAATTCACGTCTAACAAGATCTAATTATTTTTTAAAACTGAACTGCTAACCGAAATATCCAATGCTTTAGAAAATAAAACTTCTCTACTTACAATAAACTACCAAGTGCAAATTTAAAGAGATGTCATACAACACTATTCGGAAAGAATTATTTCCACTTTTGTTTATATAATCAAAAACATGTGTATGTGAGTCATGCTTCTCTCATTTTGAGTAGAAGGTCTAATGTACATGTATCTGAAACCATATGGACATACAATGCCATCTTATGGCAGAAATTATAGTTTTTAAAATGTTCCAGGTCACTGGCACAAATACATGACAGTCGGGGCTGAATGGAAAAACGCTCTAGTACGTATGCGTGTCGGCCGGGAAGTGAGTGTGTTCATTGCTGGCTTGTAGACGTCACAGTCAGCGCAAAGGGGTTAAGACAGCTTCTTTTTTTAAAATTATTTAACGTTCTTTCTATCTAAAAATTTACTATTATTAGATAGTATATTGTCAAGAAATCAATAAGATTACATTCATTCCTTCCATTCTGCATTTCACACTTGGGTACATTTATAGAGCTGTTTGATTTTTTTAGCAAATATTTTTTTATATTATTTATGGTTCACTTAATTATTTTTAGTGTTTTCTCTGAGCACTTTATCTTTTTCAATATTACATATTCTATATCTTTTCCAAAATTAAGAAAAAATCATTTAAGTTTAGGATCAGCTGGATTAAAAAATAAATAAAATGGTATAATGAAGTTCAAATTTAAGATAATTATATACACATCAGTTATTATTTAAGTATTTGGATTAGTCTTAAATGGAACCCATTGTTTATACAGGATTTTGAACCATTATATTCACAAACACATGAACTGAAAGTCAGAGCAATAAACTTTCATTTGCCAGTTTGATAATAATATTGCAAATGCTATTAAAGGATCAAGTGCTCACACGATCTTGAACATTTCAAATTGTCACTGAAAACATATCATTATCACTTAAGAATACCTCATTTTTCCTAACGACAATAATATCCTTAAAAGCAATTAACACAATTAGTAATATAATCTTGTATAACAAGGTAAAGAAATATAAGAGACATAATCGAAACATATTAAATGACTTAAGAAATCAAATCTGAACCACCCTAAATTACAGTAGCAACTGAACATATTATCAAAGCAAATAAAACATTTGCTTAGTGACATAAATTACTACTCTTCAATTAGAAATATAGATATTAATAAAGGAAAATTATGATGGCAGGACACGAAACAATTAAATTAAAGGTCAGAATGATAAAGCAACTTGTCAAACATACAAGCAAGCTTTAAAAAAAAAGCAATAAGGAGATATAAAAAGAAATTTGATAGTGAGATGATAATGCAGTCAATTTAAGCAACTTACTTTTCGTAATTCTTGAATGGGTAAATTTTCGGAAGACGTCGAGGAAGAGGAACATACAGATTTTGATGGAGAATGTGATCCTTTCGGTGACTGAGAACTCTGACTCTCAACAGAATCATGTTCAAGTTTTGAGTTTAAAGAACTAGATTTCGATTCAGAACCTGTAGAATCATAACTAACACCTTTTGGGCGAAATTCTTTAGCATGTAATTCTTGAATGTAAGGATTTTGTTCCATTTTATTAATAAATAAGAATATCCCCAATAAGAATAAAAATAAATATTAATTTGATAACATTTTAGCACAAAATAGAAATAATTTTCTCAAGAAATTTAAAATAATTTGTAATTGCAAAATAAAAACAGAAATAAATATAAATACATATACTATAATCTGATATAAATAATTTGAAATATATAAAGAGGCTACGAAATTAGGCAAAAAAATTCAGTATGTAAAATATATTAATATACAAATTCCTTTTCAGTAATTTCTTAAAATTCACGGCGATAACCCACCCATTGTTTTTTTTATTTGTGTTTTCAATATTGCAATTTTTCTGCTTACACTTAAGTTAAAAAATTCTGCTTATAATAAGTTCATGACTAAAAATTGTAATGGAAGATAATTTGATAGGTACACCACCCGCTTTTTTATGTGTGAAAAATGATTGTAGTTATAACTTATATGAGAGATAATTTTCAAAATTTGTGAATGAATGTTTAAAATTGTGAATTTATATTAAAACTAATAGCAAAAAGTTTGTATTTAAATACATGAAAAATGTTTATCTTATTAAAAATGTTAGATTTTAATTCAAATATAATGCAAAATCCATTGCTTGTAATACAGTCAGTAGCTACAAATACTTTCAGAAATATTCAATGTAAATTTTATTATTTTAAAGGTATTTCACTTATTTGAAAAATTAATCTGTTATTCGAAGTCCAATAACTTGATGTTTAATGTGTTAAAATATCAAAATTAACTGTAATTGTGATATACTAGCTGAAAGCAAGTCTGTTTGCGGATTTTCCAGTTTTTTCGAAAAATTACTATTTTTCTATTGTTAATATAGTTATTGATATAAATGAGACAGAAAGAGTTAAATCAAATTGTTAATTTACATATACCACTACATTTATAATAGTAAGTTCAAAATATACACTATATATTTTAAAATTAATTTTGCGACGCACAGTTTTTAAAAAATACAAATTGTTTTGAAATCTAAATTGGTAAAATATACCTTGTTTATAACATATGACACTATTTTGAATTTTTTACTTCAACTAAATCCACTCGAATGATTGAATCATGTTTAATTTATGTACTCTTTTTGTTATAAGATTGTTATACGACTGGAAAAAGTTGCCTCATAAACTTCTCAATACCACATTTTCATTGTAAGTTTTATGATCTATGTGAAATTTTCTAGCTTAATCCAGGAAAAATGATTTTTTACAAGCTGAACAGTATTAATAACTTTTTTTTGGCTTCATTATAAAACTCACTTTACATATAAGTACAAGTTGTTGTGTTTCATCAAAAATAAATAATTATTGAACAACGTGATCTAGTTAGTGGTTTTTTCTGGCCTATTGAAAGGAGTGAATTATAAAAATATACTAACATCCAAAAAAATTTTTTTTTTAATTTTTTTATACATTAGAAAATTTATGTATAATAAAATGAAATTAATTTTCTTTGAAGATATTTCTTTTTCTAAGTAAACTAATATTCTATTTTATCAAATGCATTAATTTTTAGCATATGTAATGAAATTATCAATTTTTAAATTTTAAAAATGGCTATGTCAGTTAATAATATTTATTCCTACTATTCCATTAATTAGAATTCTAAGATTTTATTGTATAATTTCTTTATGCAAAAGATATAAATATTTAAAAAATTATACTTGACCTTGAATAAAACAAAATTCTTTTTATTCTATGCAATATTTCAAATTAATATATCTTTTCTGTAATTTTGTGTTTAATATCATTTATATGGGATATTAAAATGCATGTATGTTTACACCTAATATCTACAATTTGCTATTTAACTTTCTAAATGTATAACATTTAAAATCAGTGTGTAATTAAATGAACCTTCTATTTGGCCTTACTGAGTTTAGCTAAAGCTTATGAATAGTCTCTGTTGGCAGCACCATTTCATTCCATAAAATAAAAATGCATCTTTAAACTTCTGCAACCATTCATTTGATGCTTTAATTGCAATT
>JAPDSC010146178.1:197415-215758 GCA_026290005.1 Latrodectus geometricus | reverse complement strand
TTATAGAATATTTTATGATCGCATTATTTTTAATCATTTGTTTAATCTGTTTTGAAGCTTCTGAAATTTTTCGTCACAAAATCTAATTCTAGATGGTTTGACTCCCAATTCTTTTTTCAAAATTCAATTCCAGCTGTTAATTATACCAAATATTATATTCTCTGTGATTTTAAACAAATTTTCAATCTGATTTTTATCACTTTTTTTACCTACTTCTTATAAGATTTTTACTTTGGTTTCTAGCAATATCGCATTGCATTTGCTTGAAACTATCCTTTTCTTCAATGGCAAACATGTAATTCTTGCTTGCAAGTTTGATTTGCACCAAGAAAAAACAAATTGGAATTTCACTTTAATTTTTTACCATTTTTCATCAAAAGCCAGACAAACCCTCCCTTCAGCAAGCTACCTTATCATACTTTAAATAATTCTAAGCATATAATCATGAACTAATTTCATAATTTTAACTTCTCAAATAGAGAGAATGCTACGTTTCTATTAATCTTCCTATCACCGGGCCAGGGTGGTAACAAATTGATTAGTGTTCTTACCTTCAGTTGAACTATTTGTAGGTTCGAATATCACCTTGGAAATGGATGTTTACTGGTTTGGAATCCATTTTAAACCATAGTTCCATGTCTAATTAGTCTTTGTGTACCAAAAAATGACAAAGCGACAAACACAAATCAAACCTCTCGCCTCACATAAACCTCACATATTTAACTTTATGTGAGGCACAAACCTCACAAAAAGTTAAATTTTTGCATTCTTAATTTTTCTTTGTTTTAAAACATCAGTAATTATTTACATTTGTAATTAAAGTATGAATTTTACTTTAAAGAATAATTGTAAAATATAGAAGATACTGCGGATGATCATTTTTACAAATCTGTAATTTATGAACTATTGGTTGGTTGCTAATATAGTAATTCCCATTTGCATTTTTTTAAAATATTTTTTTCAAGATCTCACTTTTATGCATTTTTTCAATTATGTTTGTTATTTTGTTCATTTTTATTTTATGGTTAAAAAACTTGGATCAACAGTATAATTGTAGAATCTTTGAAATGTGAGTAATTGACTACAGTGTCAAGTATAAATTAATCAATGTAATGAACAAAAAGCTGTTTTGATTCTAAAATCAAATTTGTTTATATTCAAATTTAACGGAATTATTTTTATATAGTGTGATATATGGGAGTAGACTGAACTATTAATAGGTTCTTATCTAAAGTATTTTTCATCCCGGATTTTTTAAATCAATCCCAGTTAAATTTCTTGTGCCTAATCTAACCTCTGACATGCATTTGAGTGCAATCAATAGCTTCAAATAAAAACAAAAGGATTTTTTAAATAGTGATCTTATCATGTATTGCCTTACAAAATTGGTGCTCTAGGAACAATGCTTTTGTGAATGTATGTTTGGAATCATGTTTCAGAAAAAAATGATAACTAAGTCATTTTGACCAGCACACATTATTAAATAAACTACTGCAACAAAAGAAAGCCAAAACATTTATCTGACGACTTGAGTGAGGATGAGTTTTTCATCCAAGAGCTTCGACAAAGAAACCTGCTCCCAAAAGTTTCCAATAATAATAAACTGTATTCAGATGTAATTAGTGTGTAAGAATTATTATATGATAAAATTATTGAGAACATAACAAATGAGAATGAAAAAGATCAAACAGGAATACAACTAAATGCTGCAACCATCTGCAAAAAAAAAAAAAAATTTTTTTTAGATGAATGACTAACTAGATTAAAGTTTTTTTTTGAGAAAAGTAACTGTAAAATGCCTTTTTTACATTAAAAAATATAGTATTAAAATAGAAATAAGTATCTGTACATATACATTACATGATTTTGGCTGAATAAAATGAAAGTAAGAATTGTTAGTACTATTCTATCTATCAAAATATAAATCTATCAATTGGTCATGGAAGCAATAGCTAAGCAGTTTCTGTTGGCAATATATTTTTGCATTTAAATAAGTTTAGGCTGATAATGTAATTGATAATTGTATAATTTTTATATTTAATCTCCAATATCCATGCTCAAAATATGCAGGTATTGAGATTAAAAGACTAATTTTAGCTGCCAATCAATGCCTTCATTGGTTATACAACTCTTTTAAATCTAAATTAATCAGAAGAATTACTTAAATCACATTATATAAAATACTTATCGAATCTGTGCTCACTTATGGATCTGAGACTTGGACGTTTACTAAATTTCATACAAAACAGCTAACTATCATTGAGTGGAAAGTTCTGGGAAGGTTTTTTGGTGCTGTGAATAAAATGAAGTCTGGAGATAAAATCAAATTTAATGAGATTAATCACATGGAATTTGTGGTCTTTTTATGCAGAACGAATCCCTTACTATTAACATTTATTCTCAATCATAAACTTTTGGGAACTACAAGAAGGGATAGGCCCAGGTTGAGATGAACAAATTATGTAGAACAGGGGTAGCCAAACTTGTGCTCTCCTTTCTTTTGTAGAAAATTTTTTATTTTTGGTAACAGAATATGAAATCTTTTTAAGAAAGCATCAGGGTTTAGCCACATAAATCATAAATTAAATTGTTAATATCTGAGGTTATTATCAGGATGGTTGCATGGACTACCTAAAATGTCTTTGTGGTCGATGTCTTGGTCACCCCTGATGTGGAAAGAGAATTTAAAATCTTAAAAGTAAATAATTAGAGATCAATTCCCAAAAATAATTCCCAATGAGAGAAAGTTTTTGGGAAGGTCTTGGCTTATCAAGGGCTATCTTGTCAATAGATCAAGAATTTAAACGAGTTTTGTCAATAAATGATAATTATTTAGTTTATAAAATGTAAATAGAATGTCTGTACTACTTTTAGTAACTTCTAAACATTTAAACCTTTTTTAACAAAACATTATGATAATATTTATAACAATAATTGTGATTTCATTCTTTCCTGTTACAGTGATTATTATATGGGGATATAATGGAATTGTATCAAGTCTTTTTTCAAATATATAAATTTTGCTTATTTTTATATAATGCACAGTAAATAATTTTTTCTAAAAGTACATTATTAATAAAGAGGAAGCAGCATGATAAATAATTTTAAGATTTAACAGTTATTTTTTGATTCTATGAACTCTTACTGATCTCCATGTGCTCTTAAAGAACAAGCTTCGACTGTTATTTGAAAATGGTACACCAATAAAAAAACTTGCATTATAAGATCTTATAATTAAAATTTGTTTTATGTTGTTGAAATATTTTTATTATAATTGGAATGTTTTATTAGACTTTCAGAATACTACATAAAGTCTCATTAATAAAAATAGTTTCAAATAATGTGTTTTGCCAACAATAGAAAACTATATAATAATAACATGGTTAATACTTTTATTATTCGTTTGTAATTCTGTAAATGCAAGATTTATGATGTTATTATTTTTCTCCTTTTACATCACAAAATGTTAAAAACTTGTAAATAATATGCTATAGAATTGAATTTGATTGAGTATTTTTAAAGGTATATGATTCTGTCATCCATAAAACAAAATGCTCCAAAGTGTATGATATGAAACTTCATTTGAAGTCAGATAAACAATTTCATTGAAATGCTAAAAATTATAACAAACAAGTATTCTTTTGATAAGAAATTTGGTTTTTAATATTGCTTCTTTGGCTGCTCTCAAATTTATTTTTTGTGGATGCAAAAAGTTAATTATCAAAAAAATTATATTTTTCATTGTACATTTCTCATATAATTTTATATGTATTTAGGTTTTTCATGTACTTAACTTTTGTTATTAAAGTAGTTAATTAAAATCTCTTTGGTTATTTTTCAAAATAAACTGCTAGAAATTTTATAATTGTATGTTCTACTTTAATTCTCCTGGCTTATGCTCTGAGAAATAATATGAAACAATTAAGCCATATTTGCGCCAACTATCCTGGTCAACATGATTTTACATGAGTACTTATATAAGTTTTTATGCTTTAAATTATTAATATATATTTACCCCATTTTATTATAAAAAAACTCTGTAGTGATTTTCTAGGCTTCTTTTTATCCCTATTAAATGATTCTTTTATTTTCCTACAATTTATTCTTCTTTTTTATATAGATAATCAGTTCAAAAATTCTTTTGATTAGTATTCTATATATTACTACACTTCTTAATTTGCAAATTGAGAGTTAGGCTCAGTATTTTAATGATAAAATCAATTCATTTTAATTTGCTGCTAGTATAAATTAGTATATTGTTTTATTAATGTTTTTTGATATATTAAACAAGAGTTTGGGAACAGGATGTTGAAAGTAAAAAATAAAAACATTTCACTTTTGAATGGAAGTCATAAAAACATTTTTGAAATCAGAAATTTTCACATAATTCACTACTAAATAAAAATAATAATTCCCATGTACCCAATATGTCTCTTAGCAATCATTTAAGTATTATTTCTGTTCATTTGATTGATTTTTCTATTTGATTTAACTTGCTAAGTTCCTTTTAATGCATGTAAATGTTTGCCCTTAAAAAGAGTTCTGATGTGAGAATAATCAATGAGTCTTTCCTTTTTGTTAGAACTTAAAATAATTATATTTAAAGATTTAATTATATTTATATCCAATTATTTAGTTGTATTACTATATAGATTAAGTTATGTATCTCAAATACTGCAGTTGATATCTCAATGTGACATTACTTTTGTATTAGATTATACATTTCTGAAGCAAATATGTTTTGACACATGTGTTTATTATTTCACAGAGTTGATTTATACTTTAAAACTTGTTAAGCATGGTCATTGGTATAAAAAATAATTATATTATTTAAAAAAAAAACTTTGTTTAAGATTTTGCACAATAGTTTTTTAGTTAGATATGTATGACATGCAACTTTTAATGTATTGTAAAATAATTATTGTTAACCACTATATCACATTTAAATTGTATTCAAATTAGTTTCTTGACGAGATTGGATTCATGTGAAGAATTTAGGTATAATGCATGTATTTAATGCAATTTGAAAAAAAATAATCCTTAATTGTTATTCACTTCTAATTGTTTTTAGTTTCAATATGACGGATGGAATTGAAAAGTTTGAGGTTACTGATTGGGATTTGGAAAATGAATTTAATCCTAACAGGGTGAGACATAATTTAACCAAAAAACAACAAATATATGGTGAGTCTATTTTTCAGATATATTTTGTATTTTTCACTATTAATCTTCATTAATAAATTTGCATCATTTTTGTAAAATTTTAATACTTTTATGTTATAATACTTATAGTCATCAGACACACATAATTCTATATTTCAATCATTAAATTGACCAAGATACCTGAACTATTTATGCTAATTGAGGTTTGAATGCTATATTAGTATATTGTTTATTGCTATATTATATAGTATTATTGTTGCGTATTTCCTATATGAGTTTGACCATATGATATACAGTTTTTGAATGCAATTTAAGGTCTTATCTGCAGATCGTAAAATTTGTTATTCTGAAAATATAGCTTCCTCTTTAGTATTTTTAATATGATTGGTTAAAGCTCATAATATGTGCTTCATTCATATGAAATATCTTAAAAAAGAAATAAAAATCCCCTAAGGAAGAGATAAAAGTGATTACCGTATTTTCCTGTATATAATCCGCAGATTATGTGTTAAAAAAGTTCCGAATTTTGTTGTGCGTATTATACGCCGCCGCGGATTATCTGATAAATAAACATTCTCCATCAGAAAATATTACAAGAAAGTTTTGAAAGAAATACTCTTTGTTTCATAAAATAAATAACAGGTGGTACCAGGACACACCTGAGTTATTTAAATTATAATCGGCTTTGTGCAATTACGTTCAAAAACGAATTCGGTTCCTCTAAAAGATTTTACGGTTTGCTAACGTCATTTTGCAATTTGCTTTGATGTGAGCTGCTTCGTTTTGGAAATATTCAAATACGTATATCATCATATGGAAGCGAAAATTTTTAAGTTACACAGCAGATTTTAAATTAAAAGCTATAGCGAAAGCAAATAAAAACAATGGCGTCAAATGTGTTAATGTGAAGTGAAAAACAAAGCACGCGCGATATAAAAAAAAATTTTATAAAATACGCAATTTGTAAATAATCCATTTCTTTAATTTAAATATTAACGAAGCAAATATATATTAATTTAAATATGTCTAACATCTTTTTAAAAGTTATTAGAAGCTAAATATCGATAAGTTTTACAAGAATTTCTTCTCAAAATTATCGCTTTTGATCGATCTCGTGCTTTCATCTCAAGTTTATCGCACTTTGCGATGAACTGGATCTAGACTGATATTTTTCATAAATGCTTTTTTTCTATACAATTTATTAAATTTTTTATCCTACTATGCATTTTTTTAATTTTATGTGACACCCATATTATCAGCAGTACATATTTTAGACTATTCGTCGGAAAAAAAAATTGCCGCGGATTATACGCCGCTTTTTTCCTTTTACTCGAAAAAACGGCCGTGCGGATAATACGCCGCTGCGGATTATATAGAGGAAAATATACAGATAATATATTGTGTGTGTGTGAAATATATTTACAGTCCTGATTTATTGATTTTACAGTCCATTTTAATTAATTTAATTTTGCCTTTTATGTTATTAATAATTGATTTATGTCAATAAGAATTAAAGAATAATTTACATGTTATGTACATAATTCTTTAATTCTTTTAATCTTCTAAAGAGGAAGTAAATGTAGTAAATGTTTTCTTTTAAAAGTATTCAAGTATACATGAGTATTAGAAATACAAGCATCAGTATGCTGCATGAATGCTATTTCAATACTTATTCATTTTGTTGAAAATATTACTTAAAAAAATTGGTTAAAAAATCAAACAACATCATTTAAGATTTTGTGTTTAGTATATTAATGTCAAAATGTAAATGTTGTTACATTACTCAACAAAAACTTTACTGTAAGTGGTCATTTTGTGTAAGACTGAAAAGGAATTGTACAGTTTCAAAGTTTTAAATGCTGATAAGTATGCTATCAATTTAACAAGTATTTAATTGCTATTAGTTAACTGTAACTCTTTAAGTGAACATATTACTATATTCTTTGCAATTTAGACTAAGAGCCTGCTTGGTGATACAATACATAAGACAGGTTTACTGCATCAGAATGTTTCTTGCCCTTTATCGCATAACATAATTGTGTGCATGCACAAAATTTTTTAGTGTGTTAGCAAACCCTTGAAGCATTTAATTTGTGATTTGTTTAATTTGATTACACTTTAATCTTGTGAAGTGGTTGATTTTATATTAATTTAGTTTGATTGTTAAATTAATATAAGTTTGAAGCAAATTTTTTATTTTAAATTTATTAATTGAAATTTAGTTTGAAAGTTTGTTTTAAAATAAAGTAAATGCATTTTCAAATTGTTTCATTATAAAACTTTAGTTTTAGTATTTGTGTGTAACTAGTACTAGAAATGTATGGGTGGTAATGAATAATTTTTTTTCTAAATTTTCCAAGTGATGATTAAGTAAATACTTTTACTTAATTGGGATTTCAATTAAAATTATTGTATGTAATAATTTAAATTATTTATTTAGTATCGTGTAAAATGTTTTGCATGAATTTTGGTTTACTATGAAATGCAGTGTTTAAACCTGAGTTTCCATCAGAATGTATGCTTTATAATATAATTAGAAACTTGAGTTTTTTCATAAAAATGTATGTTATTTACATTATTGATTTAGCTTTATTGCTCAGTTCTCTCCCTGGTAGATAGTGCTCACTGAAGTTTTTTTTAAGGTGGGCACCACTGTCTGCATAATTAACATCTGAGTTTTCATAAAAAATTATTTTTTCATTACTGTTTTATTTCTTGCTTGTCTTCCCTTGTAAACTGCATGATATTTAGATTACATTGGTTTTTTATTATGTAATCTTTGTGAAATTAGTTTTTAGTTATTAGTTCTTTGATACTTCTGTAGTACATAATTAATGAAAAATTTAAAATTTTGATCCTGAAAATTTAAAATAGTGCAAGATTACAAGGTTCAAATTTGAGCATAATCAGTTTTTTGAAAACTGAATGTTGCACAAAGTGATGTAATTTAGATTGGCGCTATAATTGCGAAGTGATGTAATTAGATTGGCATGTGCTTGGGGTGAAAATTGGAAATCATGCCAAATCTATGCTGGCTCCTTGGATTTTATCAAAATTTCTGTACTCTTTAGAAAAAGAATTTATAATATTTCATTATTACCATTAAATATTTCCTAAACTTCAAAACAAATTTTATCTTCTATAGAATTATTAAATTGAATATATATAATATTGTTTTTAATTTTCAATACTTGTATTTTAAAACATAAAAGTGCAATATGAATATCTTTTAGGAGTGTTTGCTAGTGATGATAGTGATGAAGATGAAAGACCTGGGTTTGGTCATAAACCTCCTGGTAGTAGTGTGTCACACATTAATTTCATTAGTGGAGGAGTTAGAACAGTTGGTGAAAAACCTGAGCAAAGGGTATCAGATGAGGAAGAGGTATTCATTATTTTGATTGATTCTTTTAGAAAAGTTGTTAAGTGAAAAGAAAATTAAAAAATAATTTTGATATCATCCATTGAAATTTGTTTTTTATGTTGATGTGTTGTGTAAAAATGTATTCCTTAATAAGTATGACAAACACTGATTTATAGATTCTTGCTACAAATTTCTCAGATTGAGATGAATTGAAGTAAAATGAATGTTTAAAATTTTCTACAATTTCTGGTCAAATTCTTTCTGATTGAGTTCATGTTCTGTATAATTTGTATATATTATTAATAGTTACGAAAATATGATTTTTTTAGTTTGAGTCTCATTACTAATCATAAAAATAGCTTAAATACCAAGCAAATAATTTCATTCTATTCTTATATAATATCCTGTAATATTCTTGAGTAGTAATTATGCTCAAATTTTGCTGACATAATTTTTATGGCTATTTATGCATATTTGATTGTAAGGTAATATATCTTTTTATTCTTTAAAAATGCTAAAGGATCTTCTTTATTCCAATGTAAATCAAAATTTTATTGCAGTATATACAATTATTATCATGTCTAAATTAAGAAAACATATAAAAATAATGCATTGCTCATGAAATTCAACTAGTAGAAGTCAGAATTTAGTATAGTTAAAGCAGTATTTAACATAATGATAATTTTTTTTTTTACATAATATGGCTGTTTTATTGCATAACCCTGAGACTAGCTATTTTATAATAGAAACCATGAAAAATCAAAGTAATAACTAAATAATTGTTTGTTACTCTGTATCACTGTTTGATATGCAATTATACTGGTTTTATAAGTAGCATCAGTCTTATTAGTTTCAATTCAGTAATACAGGCATTTTTCAATTTTTCTAGATTTTACCTCTTGAAATACCTCACTTAAATTATCACTTAATAAAAGTTAAATATTTCAAGTTCTTGCAAAATATTTTTGAAAATTAAAAAATATTAAATTATTAAAGAAATGAGATGAAAAATCTTTTATAGCAAGTTTCTATAGTAAGACAGCCATTGGAAATTATTAGTGAGTTTTCAAGAAAAATGTTTAGAATAGAACTGATTTTTTTTAAACAATGATTATATTCTCATTAGAAATGTTATTAGGAAATTATAATAAGAAATAAAGTAATCTGCCAGTCATATTGTATGCTTTTTGTTTTGATGCATTTTCTGCTTAAAATTGTTTGGCTATCATTTTACTATATAAAGCTCAATCAACAATTTTCAAAGTATCATGTCAATCCATAAGTTTGTGCATTTTTTAGTAAATTTTCAAATAACATAATAAAAAACACAATTTAATATTTTAATCGGTTACATATTTTTCTCTATAATCTACAATGTCTCACCATCTTACAGGAAGCTTTTTTTTGTCATTGCTGTTGAAAGACTCTGATTTTAATTTAAAAAAAAAAAAAAAAAAAAATTGAAAGTTCGTTGTACATCCTGTTTGGAATTTAATTTTTTTTCTCAGTAAATAATTTTGTAAGTGAAAATTCGAGGCAACATCCGGAGAGTAAGCAGGATGTGACAAAAGCTCCCAATTGAATTTACTAATTTTTTGCAGCATTGTTCGTGCTGTATAAAGTCTAGCGCTATCATGATGAAACAACACTTTCTTGATATTCACCAATCATGGGCGTTTTTTTTTTTTTTTTTTTTATCAATTCTGAGTTTAAACAGCAAAGTTGTTCACTACAATTTTCTTAATTAATCTTTTGATTTGGTTCTAATACTCTAAAATAAATTACAGCATGCATATCTCACCAAACATTATGATAAATAATCCATTTTTCATCACCTGTTACCAAACGTGTTAAAAATGGCTCTCTTTTGAAACGCAATAAAAGGGAAATGCAGATGTTTATTCTCTGTTAGCAATTGGCTTTGGATAACTCCTGCGGTACCTATTTTCCAAGCTTGCATACTTTCCCAATCTTCTTTAAATGCCGAAAAAATGTTCCATGAGATGAATTCATTCTTTTTGCGATCTGATCCACTATTAATTATGGTTCTGACTCCACAAGATTTCAAAGAATGTTATCATAAAAATTAACAGGTCGTCCTGAACGAGGTTCATCATCAAAGCTGCTTTTTCCAATTTAAAATTTTTTAAACCATTTCTGGGTAGTCCTTTGACTAATAGTGTGATTACCATGTACACTATTAATTTTTATTGTTGCAGATCTGACATATTCATCTCATGAAAATAAATGCAGCAGAGCATGTTTGTACTGATAATACATATATTCATCTTTTATGGGTAGTAAAATGAGTTTGATATTTACAAAAGTTGATGATGAACTGACTAATATGTTAATCAAATGATGGCAAGTTTCAACAGGTATTGTTTTGGTAAATGCATCCTTGTGATTTCCATGCATACTCTTAATGCACACAAACTTATGAACTGACTTAATATATTAACTTGTTCAGCAAAACTTACAAATTTATTGCTTAAAAATTTTATAAAGTGTAAATTGCTATGATCTGAATATGTGTTGTATTTGATTATAATTGTTATCAATTATTCATCTTTTATTTTATAATATATTAATTTATATTGTGACTTTGTATTATTAGAAAGGATCTAGTGAAGATGAAGCTACTTTAAAGCCAAAGCCTCCTCCTAAAAGTTACAGAAATCAACAAAGTGGGTTGAGTGGCAGTCGTAATGCTCGTCAGATTGCTGGATTACGATCACTTCAGAAGAATTCTAAGTCTGTGTAGACTTTAGTAAACATACTTTTATGTTTCTCTTATTCATTTTACTTAGGGAAAAATGTTTTTATAGGATTGAATTAGAATTAATTATATAGAAATTTATCCATGATTTATGACATACAATATATGTATTTTGGCATTATAATGTCATCTCATCATTTCTCCATTATAGAAATTTACTATTAAATTTCATTTTCACATCTTAATATGATTTACTTTAATTAGTTAAAGATTCTTTACAATTATTGAGCAGTGCTTTCATTTGATTGTGAAACTCTGCTTTAAACTGAATGTTTAAGATCCAAAGAAAAGTATGACTTTGAAAATTCTTCTTGGAAAGATTTGATTAATTTATTTCTTGTTCTAAAATAGTTTTGTCTTTTTTTAAATAAGATGTTTTTCAGGATATTTGATTTTTATATATCATTTTATACATCAAATATATTCATTTTTAATAAATCAAAGTTAATTTTCTTGAACTTCTTATTGAAAAGGAATATAGAAAAAGTGTAACATGAAGATTAACGAAGTTTTAGAATGCATTTTATTTTACCTGTAAACAAATGCTAAGTGTTCCTTCATCTAAAACACTATACTATTTCTGACGTATTTGCAATTCTTTAAAAATAGAAGTTCTTCAGTTAAACAATTTCATTATTATGTGATTTAATATTTTGCCTTCTGTACTTCAATCATTTAACTTTTATTTCTGGAAAGTACTTTGTTAGGATTTAATGTTTTGTGGAAACAAGCACTCTTTGCTAAGCCTAACCATAGGAAAAAATTCCTGTATAAAATTTGTGGTTAATTCTTGCTACATTATAAAAGAGTTTAATTAGTTATTGGAAACAAATTTTATATTTTTCCTTAAGTTTTTTATAAAATAATCAATTTTAGAATGATAAAGTTTTTTATGTTAAATATATATGGAAGAAATATTGAAACAGTTATACAGATTTTATTTGTTTGACATTTAATATGAATAAATATGTTAATAAAAACCAGTTTCACCAAAAAATATATAAATTAAAAAAAGGAAGGAAAGTGTTAAAAAAGAGATAAAATTTTTTTTTTTTTTTTTTAAATAAAATATATCATGTCAGGACATCCTATGTCAGGAGAAAACTAATTTATAATTCATATATACTTTTCTTCCATTCAATAATCTCATTTTGATCTTTAGGTATGAAAACATTTTGCTAAACAATATAAAAATAATTCTTAATGCTAGATAAATTAAAGGGAAATAAATAAAACCTCTTGATAATAAAACAATTATTTTGATATTTTACCTAAAATAAAATATTTTAATGAATCAAGAACACATCTATTTATTATATCAATTAGTGATAGTATAATTATTTGATAATGATGATGTAATGTCAAATATCAATTTTTTTTATAGATTGCTCATCACTCATGATTACTTTCTGAAATAAAGACTTAAAAATGAAAGGATAAAAGAATGAAGATTTTTTATTTTTAATTATTTCAACATTCTTCATTTTTAATAAATTTTATGATGGCAAATACATGGCTACATCAAGTAAAGAGGGAACTTCAATTTAACTTAGTAATTTTTCTTCTTTTTGCAATTATTTAAGGAACTTAAGTAATTGCAAAACAAAGAAAAATTACAAATTGATATAATATTGCAAATTAAAATCATTGGTTATATATCCTGCAGCAAGGATATTAAAACTGATTAATTTAAAATTTATCAGTGATGAAAATGCTAATGTATATGAAAGTTTTGTGTATCAAATATGGTTTTAAATTTTGTACTTATATTCATTTCTTAATATTCCCTCTTTTTTTTTTTTTTTTTTTTTTTTTACTTGTTAATGAAATTTAAGGATTGTTAAAAAATATTTTTGTTATACTTGAAAAAAATAATTGTTTGAGTCATGATTTTTTATTAACTATTTTTTTCTTAATTTAGTGAAATATGTATCTATGGGAAATATATTAATTTTTAGTATTTCATTTTATCTTGAGTATGCAAGTAATTTAAGATAAGTTTAAAAAATTAATTTTTAGGTAAGGCTTAAAATCTTTTTTCTATTTTATTTGTTTGAAATAAAATAATGGCAAATGTTTTTTCATTTTTAGCAACAATGAATTTGGAAGTTGGGAGAAGCACACTAAGGGTATTGGTCAAAAGCTTTTACTTCGGGTAATAATATGAATAATTAATTTTTATATTCTTCAATTTCTTTGAAGTTATTTCTGTATTCTGAGAAAAAAATTTGTGATATAACTTTAAAATTCTAGTTTTTTCCCTAGTATTATTTAAGTGTTGCATTGAACAAAATAGCTTTATTACTAAAATAGATTATTAATGTAATTGGAAAGTATTAATTAAATCCTTTATAAAAGTAATATTTTTATAACAGGTTTAATCTATATAAATTTTTTTTTAACTATTAAGTTATTGTAAAATTATTTCTGTTCTGTTGTTTATTTTTCATATTATATCTATTTTAAGTATAATTTTTAAAAAATAAAAATTTTATGAATTATATATTCAGATGTGTTTATTTTAAAGCAAAGAATTACGTTTCTGTTACACCATAAATTAAAGATATTTTAATTCACTATTCATCATTTTAGCATCCATAATTGCTTACAGATTATTTTCCACTTTACTAAATAATATTAAAACCCAAATGTATATAAACTTGTTGCGAATTGAGTTTCTCTATATATGCAAAATTTTTGTTTACTATACATTAAAAGTTATTTGTTACTTTTAATGCAGTTTATGTTTGTAGCCAATCAGGCAGTGTTTCAAAATTCAAACAAAAAACAGGTACAACGTACTAAAAAGTATTTAAAAATTTATTTTTATATTTCATTTTAAATTAAGAAAAATATGTATCCTTTATTATGATATCAACTATAATTTATACTTTTATGCATGCTATTATTTTTTAAAAATGTGATTTACTAACTGTTGGATAATATGATTCATAAAATATTGTTTCAATATATGGCTTAAAATGCTCTTTGATTCAGTGTATTGACTATATAATTTTACTTTGATTTCAAGATGGGATATGAACCAGGGAAAGGATTGGGTAAAAGTTTGCAAGGTATTACTACTCCTATTGAAGCAAAGCTCAGGAAAGGCAAAGGTGCTATTGGACTCTATGGACCAGAACAACCAACGATGACTAGAGCAAGTGGTGCAATTGCTGCTGAAATTGAGAGTGAAGAGACAATTGAGAAACCACAGATACGGCAATGGAAAAAGAAAACTGGGGTAATTTTTTTATATGATTTTGTTGATATTTAGCTTTTAAAAGAACTTTTTAGTTTCCCTTACATCAAAAATAAATATACACAAATGATAATGGATTTATTTATAAAAGTTTTTGTCTTTTGCATTGTATCGCATATGATAGAAAATCAAATATCTTGGATATGTTAATATAATAAAAAGTAACAAAAGGACACATATAAATCTTTTGAATGACAAATTTCCATGTTCAATAAAGAACTGGAATTATTTTTGTTTTAAAATATTGTTTGTTGGTGTTAGAGAATATTTTTTCCATTATTTATTAATTTTTGTATCGATATTTTAAATTTGTATTTGATATTATTTCAGGATGTTAAGTCTAAAGTGGAATATTTTGCTCAAAGTGCTGAAGAAGCTTTAGAAGAAGGATCTACGAAGCGTTTTCGAGGAGAATCTTATGCTCTTAGTAGCGTGAAGGTAATTGACATGACAGGTCCTGAACAACGCATATTGACAGGTGAGATTGCTATCTTATAAACAGTGACATTCTCACTGTTTCTCACCACCTGGATGTTGGGAAAAGTTTTTCACTTTAAGCTATTTCACTGCTTCTGCTCTGTGCTATTTGTCTGGTATACCAACATTTGCTTTGTTTATATTTTTATTTAAATGTATCTTTGGATGACATGCATTTTAATGCAAATGATACATATTTAAATAATTTTAGTTTTATTTATTATAATAATAATTATTTGTGCAACATATTATAAAAATATTTAAATGATTTTATAAATAACTGAATAACTCAAAAATTCATACCAATACAAAAACATGCTTGTGATTTTTCATAAGATTTTTAGATTGACATTTTCTTAATATTTATTTCTAGAAATTAAAAGATTTGACTGTTAAAGGAATTCTATTCTTTATTCATTAAGCTTGAGTATTTAAAGATTTTAAAAATTTTTCATTTTTTAAAATATATAATAGGTTAATGTGTTAAAAAAAAGAAATATTTTATTGGAGAAAGTCATTAATACTTGAGATTTTAACTATATAATATAAAACAATTTGTAAATTTCAGTACATATATTCAAATATCTATTTACTCTGTTAATGTAATTTTCACCAATAATGGACTTAATGATTGGATGCCATTACAGATTTGTCCTAACAAATACTGGATGTAGATTGTTTACATTATACATTTGTGCATATTTACAATCAAATCATTAGGTGACTAATTTAGTTTTACAATATCACATTTAATAATAAATAAATCATTGAATATTTGTATTTTTCTTCTTTTTTTAACTTTATAAATGTGTTGAATTTAATGGTTAATTTTATTCTTAAGATCATCCACCTAATCTGTAGATTCCAAGATTAGCTATATCTGAGTTTGGTTCAAATAAAGAAAAATACTAACATACCCAATATTCATAAACCTTTCATGTTCTTAAACTGTATAACTTTCATACCAAAATTAAACAGACAAGCTTCAAAATATTATCATATTTCTTCACCAGAATTCAATCTATTTTTTTCTAACATCCTGTTACACAGAATACAATGAAGTGAAATTATTAGCTTTATTTTATTGGCATCTTCATTTTTATATTTCTTTTGCTCTAAAAAGTATTAGTTAAATATTTGTTCATTATTAGGTTTTTAGTGAGTGTAGATTTGTTAAAAATGTTTGATTAATTATCTGTAATTAAAATCTTTTTTTTAACAATTTTCAGCTTATAAAGTTCTCATTTAAAAATTTTCTCTCTTAAACAGAAAACAAAGCAGATCATTGTGTCAGAAAATTCATTTCTGCATAATTCAGTTATTAAATGTCTAAGCAGTTTTCAATTCTTTAAAAAAAAGTCTGAAAAAAATGAATTTTCTAGCAATCCCCTTATATTTTACATTTCAACATCCTTACCTAGATGTATGTGGAATTTTTATAGTTCATAAATTTACTTTAAAAATTTCTTCAAACAGCTAGTATTGTTGATTGAGAAAAATAAATTCCAGAATGCACTCTTTCAACTTTGATATCACTAAAAATGGGTCATTGTCTCATCACATGGTTGTAGCCCAAGTTTTAAAATTCATTTAGAACTACACCTATCCCCTGATTTACACGGTACTCGGTTTACACAATTTCACTTTTACACGGTTTTTAAATTTGCACCGGCCCGGATTGAGAAGATCCTGGATAGTTGAAGAACGTGGCGCCAAAATCATGGCCAGATGTAGTTGAAGGTGAAAGTTCTAGATTATCATTGGAGCATGAAAAATCTCTGATAATGGAGATGGCGCATACAATAGGAGGAGAAGGTTCCTAGGATTTTGCTGAGGCAAATATTATAGAACTAATGGAGGACAAAGAACTAGATGAGGATGATTTAGTGGACATGGTTAATAAAACAAATGATCGTGGCTGTGATCCTGATGAAGAAAAATCTGAACCAGTTGCATTCACAGCAAAAGTCATCTGTGAAGGACTTGAATTAGGGCGAAAATTGGGTAATCATTTTCTACAAAATGACCCGAATGTTGAATGAATTCTCCTATTTCAGCGAGATATTAATAAACGCTTAACTCAATATGAGGAGGTCTGTAAAAATTTGATCAAAAACGAAACACAATTGTTAATTAAGGATTTCACTACCAAGGTTTGCCCATCTGAAGTTGTTTCTAATTCCTCTACCATCGAACTTGAATAGTATCAACCAAAATCGAGTGATGAAAGTGTCATACCAATCAGGAATAAAAGATTTAGAGTCAATGAAAGTGATAACAGTAAATAAATTTCTGGTCAAATTTTTTAATTTATATTTCTCGTTTCTATATGTAAAATGAATTGCATACATATACCTTTATATTTTTATCATTTTATAAATAGACAGTTATTTTTATGTTTTTAAGGTATATTTAGTTTTGTTTTACATTGAAATAAATGACTGAATAGTGCACATTTTAGTTTGTTTTCGATTTACACAGTTTTACGTATAAGAATCCACGATTTTGATTTACACGGTTTTCTAATGAACCTATTTTTAGTGTAAATCGGGTGATAGGTGTAACTTTTCACTCTAATACTTGCATTTAGTATTCAAGTGAGTGAGTTCTGTATAAAGTATTTCACTAAGTAATTTATGTATGTAATTTTTTGAAATTTTTTAATATTTTTTTATAGGTTATCATCAAATACATCAACAACATAGTAAACCCCCAGAACAAGAAATAGAAGAATCTAAGCAGCCAAGCAGAGGTGAACATTTTTCTTTACCAGAGTTGGAGCATAATTTAAAACTTTTAAAAGATGATGAAAAGCAAAAGATTATTAGATGTGATCGCCAGCGCCAATTTACTGAAGACAAAATCGTTAATCTGGCTCATGAGCAAAAAAGATTGGAGCAGGTACTAGTTCAAGAGGAAAAACAAATCTTAACATTAGAAAAAGTTCTTAATATTGTGGACAGGTAAATTTATTTTTGATTCAAGTATATTTTTAAAGTCGATAAGATTCACTTTCAAATGTATCTAAAATGTAGGTATGCTTAAAAAACTGCTTTAACCATAAAAAAATTATATGCATTAAAAACAAATCCTGTTTATTGTGATTCCACTTGTTTCAATGGATAATCTGCAAGTATTTTTGGTACTGCATAAATGAAAATTGGTAATAATTTACTTACTAAAAAAAATGCAAATAATTTTTTGCAAAGAAATAGTAATAAATCATTATTTCATTATTATCACTTGCTTAATTTCTTAATCAGTTGTGTCAATTTTTATGAAAAAAACTGATAAAAAA
>JAPDSC010146178.1:99911-192415 GCA_026290005.1 Latrodectus geometricus | reverse complement strand
GAATCAACTCTAAATTATTTGGTCCCTTTTCAATACAATCATTCAGAGATACTGAATTTCTCTCTCGTGCAGACGCATCGAAAACCGGCCTTATTTTAGTGGTAGAGTTCTCTTTAAAGACTGGTCTATGTGGTAAATAATGACCCGTATATTTTGTCAGTTCATCCGAATCAACAGGCTCAATAATTTTTTCTGCTACCCATTCCCTGAACACATTTTCATAATCCTGAAGACAGTTTCTTTTTTGTAGATCTTTTACGCACAATTTCAAGTGCTGTTCGGCGAGGTTTCGATTATCTGGTAAATCTGGGTGAACCTCCAACCAGGGAAGGGACACTTGATATCTACCTTCTTCATCCCTGCTTAACGAACGAACAAAATGAACTGTTGCCGCTTCCTCAATTTCCAATCTCGTTTGAGAGATATTCGGTTCCGTTATTCCCAGAGAGTCTAGTGACCATAAGTCAGAAATTTTTAAATCACTAATATGAAGGGACAAAAGCACTTCATTTACATTAGTAATTTCCCCAGTAAACAAACCTCCTGCATAATCTGCGCCTATGAGTCCGTGAATTTCATTAGCATTATTATCAAATAAACAGAGATTTTCATTTACAGTTATGTCACTAGGATAACTGCCCTGTCCTTTCAATTCTTCTATAATTTTTCTACTTTCTAACTTCGGAATCGGGGCACAAATTGTTTTCTGTTCCATTACATTTAATGTACATGTAAAACTATTATCTATATTACTTAACTTAACCACATATTTTTCATGCGTTTCCTTTTTATGCGATCCCCCAAATAGTTCATGCACAACTGTTTCCTGCCCAACACTCTTTAATTTTAACTTATGCGCTGCAAATTCCGATAAATAACTACAAGAGCTTCCTGTATCAATTATCATTCGCAATAAATACTTTTGTTTACCCCCCGAAATATTCACAATAAGAGTTTGTAACATTATTTTCTCTTTATCAACCGAATTGCTTAAAACGCAGTCTGTATCAGGTTTCGTTTTAGGAAGAGCGGAAATATTTTCTTTTTTCCCCGCGTCCTTCACCTTTATTTTTCTCCCCATGCACATTATAGAAACGTGCCTGCCTAAGCACTTCTTACATTCAACCTTAGCGTCGCAAGAAGAGAAAAGATGTCTCTTTTTAATTTTATCATTTAAACAACGAAAACAGGTGCCAGACCCCTTACAAATGTCTATTTTTTCATTCAAACTTAAATTATTCGTGCAGGAAGCCGAAGAATGTTTAGGTGATCTACAAAATAAACAAATACCCTATTGACTTCTCTCTTCGTTAACACATCCATTCACTAATGCAGCTGCGGATGGCTGTCGCCTAGAATCTTTCTCCATATGACTCATAACTCTAACAGGTGGTGTTTTCATTTCCGAAACGGAAGAACTCAAACTTGTGAAAGTTTTTTCTCTCGCTGAGAGTTGCGCTGATAAGAATTCGAGTAGCTCATCAATTTCATTTGCAACAGGATTTTGTGATCTTTTATGAAATTCCAACAATAGATCTCGGGGTAATAATTTAGTTAATATGGGAACTAAATGTACGAATAGCTTTCTTTTTTAACAGATAAACTTTCTAAACTTCTGATATTCTTTTGTATGTGATTAAAAATGTTCCTAAAACTTTTTACATCATTAGAATTTTTTAATGGGTTTGTTTGGAGAAGCTTTTCAATATGTACATTAATCAAAACTTTTTTATCACCAAATCGTTCCTTCAATAAAATAATGGCGTAGTCATAATGCTCTGCTGTTAATTCTAAACCATCAATCACATTAAACGCAGAACCTCCCAAATATGATCTTAAGTAAATGAATTTATCAATTTTGTTTAAGTTTACATTTTCATGAATCGAAGAATTGAAAAAGTTCCAAAAATTCAACCATTCAGAAATCTCGACAAAATATTTTGGAATAGTTAATTTTGTTAATTTTAAGCGGTTTCCTTCAAGGGTTTGAATGGGATTCTGACTGCAACTGTTGTGAGAAATATCAGTTTCCTGAATAGAATTAATCTTTTCAGTTTCGGTATTTAATTGCTTAATTATCTTTAAAGTTCGAAATCTCGTTCTAGTTATTTTTTCTTGGTATTCTTCTACAGCCGCAAGTTCTTCTTCAATTTCATCAATTTTAATGAAACTTTCAATTTGTGAATCAATTAATTTTAACTCATCACATTTCTTATAAAAAACCTCAAGAGATTCTTCTAGTTCCTCGGCATTAACATCCAATTTCTGACTGTCAGTTTCGATTTTAGAAATTTGCTTCGTGATCGAAGATCTTAGAAAACCTCGCTTTCGCTTAATTTATTCAATTCTTCCTCAGCCATTATGTTAGCAAGAGAGTCAATGTATATATATGTGTCGCCAAATGTCAATTTTTATATTTAATAATCAATCTTAATATCAATTATTCTAATTTATTAAATGATGTTTTAGTTTCGATTTTTAACATGCAAGACTTATGTTTCTTTTTCAAATGTAAATAACAATAATCAATATTTAAGAGTCATTTACGTGGAAGTCCCTGTTCGGGCGCCAAATGTCAATTTTTATGAAAAAAAACTGATAAAAAACTATTTCTTTACTAACGGAAGGTAAGGTTCACTCACCTTTCTATTTTCAAGAAACTCCACGATCTTTTCTTGAATCACTTAATTTGAATCATTTTACAGTTCTCAAAGAACACAGAGGTCTTGCAGTTATATTTAAACACTTTAATGAACTGAATTTACAATAAACACATACATTTAAGAATTTAACATACATGACACACTACACTAAAAAGGCGAAAACAAAAACACATCTTCTGTTCCATAGATTTGTTTCCCCGAGCATAGCTCAGTATCAACTCATGTTCACTTGGCCGTGGCACTACCGTCGCACCACTGATGGGAGTTCGTGACAAGTTGTATTATTTTTCTAGCTCTGCAAATAATGAAATGAAAAAAATTTGTATGTAGTTAATCAATATTGTTTCATGGTTTTCAGTATTCTATATTTTGTCAGGTTATTTTCAAGTTTATTTAGATTTATAAAAAAATTTAATAGACATTTTTTATTCAAGTGTAGAAATATCAGATGTTCTAAATTTTCTTGAATTCCTAATGTTTAACAATTATTTTTGGTTCGTTTAGGACTGCTTCTAAAATGAGAGGTTTTTTTTAATTGATGCTGTCATGCCAATTTTTTATGCTATAACCTCTGTTTTTCCCCTAACAATCATTAACTTTTTCTATTCAACATTATAAGAATATCACAAATGGTTCCATTTGTGATATTCCATGTAAAAATCATAATCACAAATGGTTCCATTTGTGATTCTTGTATATCATTTTTGTAAACTGTATGTTTTAATGTGATGTGAGTGAGTATGTCCCCTTAGATGATCATGTAACTTTGAATTTTCATAGAAAGTTTGTAGTGGATTTGTTATTCATAACTGCACATGTCTATAATTTGGCCATACAATGTATAGTTAAGGTTGAAGTGTAGGGTATTATGGCTGTGCACTAAAATCCTATGAAATTTACATTGTTATAATTTTATTAGTCTTCTGTGTTAATTCCTGTTTATATAATTTTTGGCTAAAATAAACACCACTATGTTTTTTGTTTCTCTTGAAAAATTTATTTATTTTTGTATGAATATTCTTTTGTTTTATGTTTATCATGGCTTATATTTATTATTAATGAAATACAATACAGTTTATGCATTCTTGAGTGTCAAGGTTCATTTTATGCATTGGTACAAAAACTTATATCATAAGTTTATCATAAGTTTATTTGTGATAGATTTAGAAAATCGTTATATTTCTGAAAGTTTATTAATTTGTAAATGAAAGAATTCTATTTTTATTTTTACATTAGGTTAACAGAATCATGTTTTTAATTATATATATGAAACATAAATTTATTGAAGAATTTTACCATATATAAGAATGTTATTACTGGTGTTACAATTTACCTCCAATTTATTATTCGGATATTAATATATATTCATTACTTAGTATTTTTTATTATAGTACTGATTAAATGTTAAGTTTTTTTAAATTTTTTTTTATTTACAGCTTAGATAGCAATAAGGAAGAAAATAGCAATGAAACTCTAGAATTAGCAGCTAGAGTATTCAAAGATCTTCAAGATGACTATTATGAAGAATATAAAATGTATAATCTGAGTGATTTAGCTATCACTATTGTTGGACCTCTGGTAGGAAAGATACATTGTTTCATTTTATTGTTTCTTTGGTTAAAGAAGAGCTATTTATTCATGAAATATATGAGTGTGCATTGTAAGATTCACATAAAGATAGCCTCTTAGCCATTTTAGAAAATATATTTAATATGACTACTATTATTAATCAGTTAATACAATAATTATAATTTTGTTATACTATAAATTATTCCTTTATAGTTTTGAAATTTTTTAATTTCTATCAATGTTCAATATTTCATTTTATTGACATTTTTTGTAGTATATTACAAAAGTAAAATGTATCGCTATAAAGTGTAGAATTTCATTGACAATATAGTCACTGACACTGCTATGAAGAAGTATCTGCTACTAAAATGGTTTTTTCTTTAACACAATAATGCATGGAAAAAAAAATAATGCTTATGAGAAAACAAAATTATTAATATTATATTTAAGTATGACAATTTATTTTGGATTGACATTTCATTTGAAAAAATCAATTACAAGACTTTAAAAAAATAATTTGTTATTTATGTTAGTGTATTTCAAATACACTTATAGACAAAAAATGTTTATTCAATTTTAAGACTTTTTTTTTTATTAGTCTAAATGTTTCCATGAAATCAGATATCATTGTTACTACACCATAAAAATTATGTGTTTTTAAGTAGTTATTACTGATAATTTTCCTTTGGTTTTTATTCAATCTTTTTTTTTTTTTTTTTTTTTTTATGCATTCATATATGCCTTAATATGAAATTGTAATGTAGATACTGCATAAGAAATGTCGATGCAGAATATTAAAATATCAAGTTTATTATGGATTTAAAAGATAATATAATGTTACAAGCAAAAGAAAATATTTTCATGTTTGACAGCTAATAAAAATACAAAGTTTTTTTGCTCAAAATTAATGAAATATTTCTTTCAAATTTAAACAGCTTAGTCCAATTTTATTTGTTGTTAGTCATTAATTACATAACACTCTTGATTTGTCATTTAAACAGTTCAGTAATTTTTACCTTTGAACTTGAAACATTCAAGTTTATTTGTCATTACTATTTACAGCTGAAAGTGTATAAAATCTTAGTTTGAATGTATACTTTCTGCCACTTTTTGCATCTTTTAAAGTTTGCTAAAATATTTTAATAAACTAATAATTTTATTTCATTTAAAAAACTAGTCTATTACACGGTTTTGAGTCTTCTTAAATATTATTTATGAGGTATGTATGCTTTTAGCTCAATTTTGAAAATTTAAATCTTGAAACTCCTTATCTCTGATGAAGCTGACATGTTTTTTTCCCTGTGTGTTCAATCAAATGTGGGCAAATGAAAATTTTAGTGACATTGACATAATCTAAATAAAAGTAATGAGTATTGCTTAAGAAATTTCATTGTCATTATTTTTCTAAAATTAGCTAGTTCCGAATAGGTAAAAAAATATTATATATAATTTTCAAATATATTGGAAATGGGATAAGATATTTATCAATTTTATTTAGTATATATTTAAATAAATTAAATGTTTTACCATGAAATCATTGTTTTGTTCAGATACAGTCTATTGTTTTTAATTTTTTCATGTTGATTTGGTTACTTGCATTTTGACACAAGTCATTTAACCATAATCCATTAATTTCAAGCAAATGTCATTCAATTTGGGTAGTGAATCAGCGAATTCAGTTCGTTTGATTTGAAATTGTTCAGATGAATGTCCCTAAAAATCATGAATTGATGCACAAATGCAAAAACTGTAGTTAAGCAATTTTGAATGGCTTTAAAACATGCACATTGACACAAGTTGTTAAATCACTGTCAAATGCCTACACATCTCATCTACTTTGGTTATAAATCAATGCATTGACCCATTCAGTTTGGAATCTTAAAGTTATTACATTGATGAAAGTTGTTTACATTACGTAAATGACTCATTTTGTTGTCTGGATGTAATTAAGCATAAAAATATCAGTAAAAGAAGTTTAACATTTCTTTTTTCAGTTGAGTTTAATTTTTATGTTCTCTAAAACCTATATTCTGTTATTATTTCCTTCCTATGATTGGAGCATTTAAACATATATATTATAAATGTACAATTGTCATTGTTATTTATTTTTCATAAAGTATAAAGAATTTGTATTTGTATATTCCTATATTTATTAGTAATTCATTATAACTTTGATTTTATATGTACGAATTAATAAGAGCACAATATGAGTATCCTTAAAAATTTAAAGAGTTTTATACTATTTACATTTTATACAGTTTCATAGATACTATCATAATGAATACAAGATGAACATACATACATGTGTGTGTGTCTTTTATGGCCAGTTACTTCTTCTTTTTTTTTTTCTTTTTTTTTTTTTTTTTTTTTGCATAATTTTTATTTTAACAAGTTCAATTCGGTATTTGCAAAATTATTACATAAGAACTTAAAAAAACAATCATCCAACTAATATCATATTAAACAAAATATATATTTTCATCATGGACACATTCTTGAAGTACCATGTGTTTTATAATACTATTTCAATGAAACTTGAGAATGGCTCATTATGTACTAGTAATGGCTTATATAAAGGTAAGTGTGTATGTATACTTTAAATTTAAAGATCTAATTAAATACTTGGATTATGTCTAGGTTCAGAAGTTAATTACTGATTGGAATCCCTTGGAACAAAAACATCATTGTATCGATATTTTTCAAGATTGGAAAGCACTTTTGGAATGTGAAAACTCTGTGAATGCGGGTATGGGACATAATCTACAACCTTACCATCACCTCATCTGGGATGTTTGGATGCCCCCTGTTCGTAAAGCAATTTTGTATGTCTTTAACTTATTAAAATTTAAAGTAAGAGAAAATCTTTTTAAAAAATTTTCAAGACGTTTTAAACAGATTATTTCAAAGTCCATTTATTCTATCAAAATGAAAGTACAAGACTACATTGTATGTATTGAAGTGGATAATGTCTTATAACTCTGAAGAAGTTGTTGATTTTTCTCGTTGTTAAAATTTCAATAAACAATTTGTGTATACATTGTTAAACAACATTTTTTGCGCAAATTCATAATATATTCCTAAAATAATGAATAATCTTTAATTTAGGAAGTTTGTACATTTTTTGTCTAAATGAGAAATGAAAATCTTATATATTCATCATTTTTATAAACATTGAAATTGAAAATATTACTTTAAGTATGACATCTTAATAAATAAATTTGCTATGAAATAATATATATGAGATTAAATTTTATTGTGATAGTGAATCATTAATTTTCAGGGGTGGTAATTTTTTTGAAATACCTTAATGACATGAATTTAACAGAAATTTACATCCCCTAGTTTTTTATTTTTATGCCATTATCTTTCAAATACTTTTTATTGAAAACTTTTTACTTTCTTCTTGGTTTTGTTTTTATATCTATTAAAATGGCTACACTTATACTTAATTTAACCTCAATTTTATTTTAGGAATTGGAATGCTCGAATTTGGTCTCCATTAATAGAATTGCTTGACACGTGGGCGCCATTACTTCCTCCTTGGATAATGGATAATATTTTAGAGCAATTAGTTCTTCCTAGATTACAGAAAGAAGTTGAAGCTTGGAATCCATTAACAGATACATTACCTGTTCATTCTTGGTTACATCCATGGTTGCCTCTTATGGGTATTTTTTCTTTGTTAATTTAGATTTTAAGGATTTAATTATTCTATATTTCTAAGAATATTTTAAATTTCGTTATATTTTTATTAGTTTCTATTTATTTTGAAATGATTTCATGATGTACACATGCAATTAATTTATAAAATATTTTATTTACAATTTCATATGGGATAATTCATTCATACTTTAAGTAAGTTTATTGTACCCTTAAAATTGGTTATTAAAATTTAAAGAAAGTTTTCTGAAAAATTCTTTCAAATTATTCAATTTTGTTTATTTAATTTTACTTTCCACTTTAATAGTTTAATAAATTTGTTTTCATTATTTATTTTTTCTTTAAATGCTGGAAATTTTGCTATGAAAGATAATTTTAATAACAAGTATAGAATGTTTGAAAATGAATATTTAATTTCTGATTTTTTTATTATTGGAATTTTTATATTTTACAAAATTAAATATTTTATTTAGCCATTCATAAAATATCAGTTTAAAATTTAGTTTATCTCTATGTGTTGTACTATGATTAATACATGTTAATATATAATATATTTTAAAATTAAAAAAAGAAGTTCATATATATTTTAGACTTAATTAATTCCTCACTGAAATTTAAATATCCCATAAAAGAGCATGTTATTTTATATTAATGCTCTAATCTTCATAATTTGTAAACTAAAATAAGAATTTAAATCTTGTTTAATTATTCACATTTTCATTTTTGTTTATTTGTTCTCATTGTTGTTCATTAAAAATATACATGTGTATTCATTTAAAAGGGGAAAAAATAAGATTTTTAGCAATTTTAAATATGCCAGGAATTAAATGTCAGTGTAATTTAGCTTACTTAACTTTTAACTTAATGCAATATTCTCTCATTGTATAAATTCAAAACTTTATTTCTTGAAAAATAAAAGAATTGCAAAATGTTCAGTATAATTTTCTCAGAGGTTCAGAATTATAATATCACCTCTTTCCTCCTCTATTCTTAAAATAGACTGTTTTAAAAAAGCCATTGACAAGCCATGTTTTAAAAAAGCAGAAAAATTACTGTTTGTCATAATGCATTTTGGCTGATTATTCTAGAAAAAAGTGTATAATTTGTTTTGTTTCACTATATTTTAAAATTTTACTTGCAGTTTATTCTTTGCTTTCCAGAATATATAAAAATTGTGTTAGTACACTTTCAATTACTTTCTAAATGTTTTAAATGATTTTTGTTGTCATTTGAAAGGTTTTATGTATATTTTTTTTACTTTCAAGATAAATTTTTACAAATTTGATACTTTGAAACTTTATCTTTTAATCTTCTATCTTTTAACCTCTGTGAAACAGCTGGCATTTAATTTTGCATATACTATTAAAAAATCTTTCAATAAATTAATTTGAAAACAAACTTTTAATTTTGTTACTTTAATTTGAATGTATTATATATTTAGGAAACCGGTTGGAACCTTTGTATGCTCCCATTCGCCACAAACTGGCAGCAGCATTGGTGAATTGGCATCCCAGTGATTGTTCAGCAAAACTTATTTTGGAACCATGGAAGCCTGTTTTTTCACAAGGTGTCATGGATGCTTTTGTGATTAGTAATATAGTACCAAAACTTGCAATTGCAATGCAATCTTATGTCATAAATCCCCATCAACAGCACCTTGGTATGTTTTAATTTTATAAAACAAATTTTGATTTATGATAATACACTCTATTCTGATAAAAAAAATATAGTTTTATATGAGTAAAACTGATAAAATTTTAAGAAATAATGTTCTTTTAATAACTTAAATGTAATTGCTGAGAAATGTTCATTTGAAGATTCATATTTGATAACATTCTATCATTATTAATTCATTTAAATTAAAATATAAATAACATGTGGAAAAGGAGATCTCTTAACATTTTTTGGAATTTATCATTGCTCCATTTTGTTATATCCATGTTTAATCTGTTGAAGACAAGCAGTGGATATACATACTTGAAATGTTTCTTATGGCCAGAAAATTTGTATACACACCACAGAAAAATTAATACACAGGATAAGTAATTCATATTTGAACTTTCAAATGGATTGTTCTTTAAAATTCACTAGCTGATATTTTGTGCATATTATACTGTTTGGTTATAATTAATCTTCTCCTATAAATGGCAACCTACAGCTGAATGATATTTTGTATATAGGCTATACACAAGATGTGCTGACAGAATTTTGAAAAATCTACTTCTGAAATTTCTAATAGAAGGCACCTTTTTAAAGGAAAAATATGATATTTGACACAGTAAATTACAAAAGCTAAATACATAAAGTAATATTAGCTATACAGTACGAGAATTATGAGTAATAATACGCAATTTAAAAATCAAGAAATTTTACAAATATATACTTTAATCAAAAAAATCGTTTTCATTGTTTTATGTTTTAATAAACTTCACACAATGATTTTTTTAAATATACCATATCCTTTGCAGATGTAGGTAAAAAATACGAAAATCAAAATATTTAAAAATTTCTTACATGCATCTTCTCATTCTTTAAAGATGTTTGAGATGAAATTGCCTGGAGTTTCTAATAATAATCATTATCATATTTTATTATTATAAAAACTGGTTTTTCCTCTGTGCCTTAAACATCTAATAAATGATAGTGTTACTTATAAATATTTAATGATTCAGCAAAATTTGAAAATATTTTTATATATCAAAAATATATATTAAAAAAATTTATTTTCAAATTTGTCCATGAGAATATAATAAAATTTACCACATTGATTATTTTGAAATAAACAGCATTAAAACTTATTTTCAATGTCCATATCTTGATAGTAATACTTAATCTTAATTTTAAAGTCTATTTATTCATTTAATTAACAATTGAATACATCAAATTTATACATATTAAACACAATCTTTTTCTGTGAGACATAATGAAGAATAATTTACTCACTTTTATCATGGTTTATTGAAACCTATTGTCATTTGATTATCCAAAATGTGCTGTACACATTTGCTAACCATATGACATACTGTATTATTTCATGCAAGATATAAATAGTCATTAATCAAAAATATTTATGACAGTATATGCTAATTCCTCTATTTTTATACAAGTGAAATAATTCTGTTCTCTCCCCCAAAGAAATGCTTCTGCAAAAATAGAATAAAAGCAAATAAAAAAGCTTTTTTTTATATCAATTAATGTTGCTTTTTGACCAATTAAAAAATTAAGTATTGTTTTTGACATCAAATTGTTTTAAATTATTTATGTATAGAAAAAATTCAATAGAAGTAAAATTTTTATAGTATGCATGTTTGTGCTATGAGTGAAAAGTTTAAATTGTTTATTACAATTACAAAAAGTATTTTGCATTTAGATGTCTGGAATTGGGTAATGGCATGGTCTGATATGATACCGGAACCTTGTATGGTAACCTTATTAGAAAAAAATTTCTTCCCAAAATGGTTGCAAGTTTTATATACATGGTTGACTCACAGTCCAAACTATGAAGAAGTGACAAAATGGTACACAGGTTGGAAATCAATGTTACCTCCATCACTGCTTACACAGCCAGTTATAAAAGGTAATTTTTCTAGAATAATATTTGCTATTCATTTTCAAACTTAAAAGTATATTTAGATTAGCTTACTGTTCATTTTTTTTTATTTAAAAAAAGTTTGAAGTACAAAGAAAGGTTAAAGTTTATAAAGTTAAATTTTATTTTGAGTCACATTATTTTGAGTCCCCATCAACAGCACCTTGGTATGTTTTAATTTTATAAATTAAAAAAAGTTTGAAGTACAAAGATAGGTTAAAATTTATAAAGTTAAATTTTATTTTGAGTCACATTATGTGTTAAAAAAAGGAAGAAACATGAATTTATATTTACAAAAAATGCTAAAAAATTAACATTAAAAAAATAAGGATAAATATTACAAAAAGCTATGAATTTAATTAGAACATGGAATTAGAATTTATTATTGAATACTTTATTTGCAAAATCAATTTTAACTTCATAAAAGAAAAATATTAAAACAGTATACAATAATCTTTAATTTTATATATTTTCTGAGGTGTTAAATTTTATTGTAAGAAAAATTTATTCTGAATAGTTTCAAAATTAAAATTTAGTAACATTCACACAGATAATGGAATTAATCGATTTGGCTAATGGAAATATCCAGTTATCTGTTCTGTATGTTTTAAAATAATGTATAACACTTATAGCTTTCAATAATTACTTTATTTTCTTTTCAAAAGAATACAATATTAAAATATAAATTTAAAGTTTTAAATGAGTAAAATTCAGAGTATATGCTAATTATTCTGTTATAAATCATTTGTTGCTTATGTTGTATAATACAGATTGAATATTACAATCTTATCAATTTGTATAATTTCTAATAACAGGAAAATTTTTTGAAAATTTTCTTTAATAATTAGGTAAAAAAAAAAGCTGGGACTGCTTTTGGAATAGTAATTGAAAATAAATTTGTTTTGGAATACTTAGGGAAAATATTGTTCCCTGAAATTTTTGACATTTTGTACGCTTATCCTCAAAAATGGTTAACCTTTTCAAAATTAATGATTCATAAACGCAATTCTTATAAACATCTTACACCATGCACATGTGCATCATCGGAAAATGAGCTTGGAGTGGAGGAGCAATGAATATTTGCTCTCTAAGCTGGAAGGATTTTTTGCACTAATTGTATTACATTTTAACTGATCTTAATTATAATATCTACCTTTAAATCTACCGCTATAAATTGCTTTTTTTGTTATTTTCATAACATTTTAAGAGTGGGAAAGCATACTACAAAGAAAGAGTATCAACTCCATATTTCTTTTTATGAGGTATATATTAATATTTCTAATTTCTCTTTGAATGTTTTGCTTTATTTTATTTTTCCTTTTATACTCAATGATTAATATTATTGCAAACTTAATTTCTATTATCTCTTTTCATAATATATTACAGTTTGTGTAAATTTAGCTAATTATATGTAATATTTAATAAAGATTTTTGGTATGCAATATTTTTCAGAACAATTCCGACAAGCTTTAGATATTATGAACAGAGCTGTTTCTGCACCACAAGGTCTTCTTGGTCAACAACCTGGAGCCAAAGAAAGCATGGCGTATTTAACAAATGTAGAAAGACAACAAGAATTGGACAGACATGTTAAACCAAGAAGAGATTATGAAGTGAGTATCATTATTATCTCTGAAAATTATGTATTAGTTTTTGTAAATATACATTTTGTAGAATCACATGAATAAAAATATAGATTATATTATGGTAAAAGTAACTGGAACTTCCAAATGTAGAAAATTGTTTTAGGAAAAATATTGAATCAAGAATGTTTTATTTTAAGAGCTAGTGAAATTTTTTATTAAATAACCAAGTTTTCATTTACATTTTATTTTTAAAAGTAGTTATGTTAATGAAAAATTACTATATATTATGTAATATTTCTAATATCCGTAGTAAAGATGTATAATTTATTTTTCTGTGAATTGTTTAATAGGCAATGATGCAATCTATACGGGGTGCAACTTCATCTGCTTCTCTTACTTTGTCATTCAAAGATCTCATTCAGAAAAAGGTATTGTATAATATTTCAAGTATTTAAAATTTATGTTGTATTAAATGTATTAACCTAATGATTTCATATACTATTAATATTTTAATACTGATGTCAATATAAATCACAAGCAAAATCAATAGTAATAAAAAAAAATTGAAGCACATTATATGATTTGGGGCAAATATCAAGTAATTTTGTTAAATTCTTTCAAAATTATATAAAAATATGCATTACTAATACAAATGAGCTAATGAAATTGAGCTTCATAATGAGTATAATGCTGCATAAAGCAATTCCCAATGTTCTTTTGTTTTAAGATGATTCAGGATATTGATTCTCATCTTTTAAAAACTTTCCTTTTAGTAATGTCTATGTTATTTGTTTATTTATTTATTTTTATTTGTGGCAGCTAAAATAAAGTTCTTTCTAATCTGACCAAAAAAGTAGCTCTATATGTTAAATACTTTAAATAGAATTAAAAATAATTTTCCTTATGTTAACATTTTTGTATACAACCAGTTAATTTATACCTACGCAACTGACTATTAAATTTTACAGATATTTTACAAGTCCAAATTGGAGAAATCTGATTACCAAAGAGATTGTTACCAAAATATATGTGCTTTTAAATGTTTACAGAGATTTAGTGTTTAAAACCACAGTATAGCAAGACAAGCTCATGTAAAATAATGAACAGAAGCTGAAAAAAAAAAAAAAAAAGACTGAGTTTTGAACCGTATTATAATATTTAAAAAGAAAGCTTATTAGCAAGCTTATCAGTTTATTCGTTTAAAAAATGATATCATGGCTGGGAAGAACATTTTACGTAGGCTATTAAATTCAATTAACTAGTACATTTACATTATACCTTATAACACTTATATCATTGTAGAAATTTTTGATGACAAAAACCAGTTGAGAATTAATAAGAAACAATGTTGTGTGCAGAACAATTTTCCAATTAATGAATAGCAAATGATATTGCTATCTTTCCATCAAAATAATCTCAATACTTGAAAAATAGGATACTGAAACCATTTGAATATGCATCAGTCTCATAAAGCTATAAGTTATCAATTGTTTAATTTAAACAGGCAGCATCATGTAAAGGCAACTGATATCACTCCAAATTTTATATACAGTAGCATCATTTAATTCTGAAGTGCATCCAAGTTCCATTATATGCCATAAAGAGTTATATTAATAAGGGATAGTCTGTTTCCATTATTTTGATGCCACCTATTTATAAATAAAAAATTCTTTTTATTCAAATTTGAATTGAGAATAGTTGCACTTATATCATTGTTGATCTCTGATTAATTTAAAATAGAAATTATTTCATTTTAAAATTTTTAAATCAATTCAAACTATAATATTCCACCTCAGGACTCTTGTTTCAAGAACAAAATTATTTGGATAATTTCCCTTTTGTAAAATTTGTCTATTCATAATTCTGAAGGCGAAGGAAAATATTTGTCTTGGATTCCTCCTTTTTACATTCTTTCAGTATAAGTATTATTTTTGTTTAGTTTTTACATTATTCCCAATATGTTGTCATGAAAAAATGTATTAGAATGCATTATACTGAAGTTTGAAAGAATTTTAAACTTCAGTATAATTCCGTAGCTAAAAGAAATTTCTTATCATTGAATAACTCTTTCGATTTGTCTTTAGCTGATCCACATGTATATCAGACTTCATTTTTAATGTAAAATAGTGTTTTGAGTGTAGCTAAGTAAATTATAAATATCTCTATTATTTGATAAAACTTTTAGAAAAGTTAGAAACTAGTTTTCCACTGAAAGCTACAAAACACAAAACTGAGTAACTTGCTCCATCATTATATATATGTATATAATGGTGATCGAATATTAAAATCAATTTAAACGTTTACTATATATTTAAATCACTGAGCATTTATTACCAATTAAGACATTGCATGTTTTCAAGTATCGCATCTAATCCATTGGGAATTCAAAATTGTACTATTTAAGACTAATTAAGCAACATAAGTTAAATCATTTAACAACACATAATTATACAAAGTTAGCAAGATTAGATCAACATGTATGTGAGCGAGTCTGCCTGGGAAAAAGTTCCAATCGATGAGCAGGTGTAGCCATTTATAGATGGTAACGGAAGTCTCCTATATATATATATATATGGGTGTGTGTTTATAAGTATTTGCAAATAATTTAAAATTCACTTTTGTATTTTTCTAATTATCTATATTTCATAAATTATATTATGAGTATCAATATTTTACCAAATGCAGTTATGCATTTAAATTTTCGGTACTTACGTAGTAACACCACCGCAGCTTTTTAAGCCCATTGAATTTCAAAGAAATTTTCTAATTATAGAATAAGTGCTCTTCTACTTTGTTTTGTCACGAAATTAGCTGCAGTGGTGTTAATACGCAAGTACCAAATTTTCTTGGTTATTCTTAACTTTTGAATTCCTTTTAAGAAATAATTGAATTTAAGAACCATGAATACTTTAATAAGATAATGTACCAGTAACATAAATGGTGCATTACTTTTTAAAATATTTAGTATTACTAATCATATCATGCCAAGCTCATCCAGCATTGCATGTTTTCAAGTATCGCATCTAATCCATTGAGAATTCAAAATTGTAACCTTAGGAAAGCCTTGTCAGCTTGATAAATATGTTAATATTTTAAACTTGAATCATGTGGTTGAGATAAAAAAATTTCCATTTTTCCCCTCCCATGTATGCTTTTAAGTTCACCTAATATAACAAGTGAAAAACAATTTTTTGTCTTAAGTTAAAAAAAATATATATTTGATAAGCTGGAATACTTAACCAAATCTTCAAATCGTGATTGACATAGTTTCATAATAAATAAACTATTATAATATATGATTTTATTTTCTGATAGGCTGAAGAAAGTAACACTTTATTTATGCCTGTACCAGGACGATTTCAAGAAGGAAAACAAGTTCATCGCTTTGGAAGCAATTTACTGTATTTGGATCGTGGTGTTATTTTTGTTTTTAATCAAAAGACTTGGGTGCCGACATCACTTCAAAGTTTGTTAGATACAGCTGTTTGAAAAAGTTTCAAAATGAGAGGAAGGATTTCATGTATATAATGTACATATTTTGAGATGAAATGAAAGTGTTGTATAAAGAAATATTTTTATATATCCAATGTTTTATTTTAATCTTTGACATAGAACATACATTAAGATAATGTTTTTGAAAACATTTGTTTTAAATGAAATTACTTGAAAAAATATTTTATCCTTAAGTTTCTATCAGATGTGTGTTACAATCACTTGAATTTTTCGTCAGCTAAAAAAAAACCTATTCGTGTTTACATACTTTATTGTACTAAAACTATTTCTATAATCCAACTGCAAGTTTTTACATGTAGAAATCGTAAGAGTACCTATAAGAGTCAGAACCTGGCGGAGCATGAGCATAATATTCATATGACCGTGGATCAATAATATTATCTCCAATAGTTTTATAAAGAGGTTCTCCGTAATAGGTACCAACTTTCCAGCCAGGTACATTCTTCATTAATTCAGCCTCCTCTTCTCTGTTCTTTCGAAGTTGATTCAAATACCTGTTTAAGAGAAATTTGCTTATAATGTAGTTCATTTAAAGATGGTTATTAGGGAAAAAATTTACAATATTTTACTTCTTAAGCTCAAAAATACATTCAATATTGTGTATTGCATTAAATATACTTGCATTTTATCTTTCTGAAGTTATGATTCTTTTATGCATAATTTATTTTAGACTATTAAGTATACACTGCAATATGAAATGTTAATTAAATTCTGCATAATTTATGAAATTAAAAAATATGCATTGATGTAGATAGTAAAACTACCCAGCATCATGAGAAATTCAACAATTCAGATATTCAAGTCTCGCAAAACTTCTAAACTATGAAATTAATTATGGTAAGTCATTGCATTATAGTTGTCACAGAATTACTGTTTAAAAGCAGATATACATGTATATATTTCAATATTTTATTTACATTTACAACAAAACTTTTACAATTAAATAATTGGTGTGTTTATTCTCAAAATAACATCAGATAACAAAATTGAAAATAACACTTTGATTATTACCTTTTGCAAAAATGTTTTTACTTTTTTGTAAAAGGTAAAAAACTTTCAAAAGTATCTGTATAATAATAAAAAGGTTTTTAAAACAAATATGACAAATGTTCTATTATTTGAAATGCACTGAATAATTTTTAGTTAATGCTTCAACTATATTTGGTTATCAAATAGAAATGCCTGTGAAGAAAAGTCATTTTTTAATGCATTTCATAAGCATTAAAACATAAAAAATAGCTACCATTTTTTTTATAAACAGAAATTTAGTCTAATAGTGGTGGCTTATTTTCTATCTGCTACATTTATAACAGGTATAATGTATCAGCATAAATTAATATTAAATATAATTGTAAAGTGACAAAGAAATGGTATTAATCCTCTCCCTAATACCATTATATGTTTCACATGGAAATGGATTGTATTTTTAAATATATTGCAATCACAATGTATTTTATTTAATTTATTTAAAAAAAAGCATGATTTTCATTAATTTATCACAAATTTATAAATGAAAACTAAATTTCTATATTTTGAAAATTTTAATGAAAAAGCTGTTGTTTCTAATATATTAGCATTTCAGAAAATAGGATAAAAAGATTAAAATACTTTTTATTTATTGCAAATAATTAAATTCACTAGAAATTAAAATATTCTATTTATATTCAACATTTCTGAATACAAATAAAACATTTAATATATTTTCATCATATCTGTTACATATGTAAAAATTACTGAGTAAACTATAAAAAATATTCTTTACACATAAATAAATTTAAAAGTTCTGCATTTTAGAAAGTTACTTAATACATTTTATTTTTAACAAATACATTGAATGTAAAAATACAAAATTTACTATGTAGGTTTAGAAAATGTGTATTGTTTAATTTAGAGATGATTGAAATGTTAAGCATATCAAATAAAGTAGACTGTAAATAAGATGTTAACGTTATCCTCAATTACATTTTAAATAAGATTTTCTAAATAAAAACATTGTACTACATTAATACTTTTCAGTACGCAAGTTTCTTTATCAAGAAAAGCAAGTACAAATTTCACAAAAAGGATGATTTTTGTTAAAATTTTTTTCAAAGTGACACCTTTAAAAAAAATTAATCTTTTACATAGTTAATAGAATATTTGTTATAATCAATTTATTTGCAAGTACTGATATTTGTGTGTGAATGTAACATATTTTTAATGTTTGCAATATTTAATAATTAGTATTCAATTTGATCAAATTTAAAGATGTTTATTATTTTATATGATTGAACTTACATTCTATCTCTTTCAGCAATTAGAAGTGGTTCTAGAGCAACAGTTAACTCTTCATTTTCTCGTCTATTTCTCCTAAAATTTGTAATATTTCAAATTAATTAAATGAAAACTGACATTAATTATTTAGTATAGGAAAAGAAACTTACCTTTTATATTGATTACTTTCTTTATATACATAGTACGATCCAGCTGTAATTAATGCATACAAGCTAAATGCTTTGAAAGCTAAAAAATAAAATACAATCATAAGAAAAACATAAAAAAATTCAAGATCAAAAGTTCTTAACCATTTTTTAATTATATATAAGCATTATTTATATTAAGACACAGTATCCAATAGCAGCTATTGAATTTTAATTTATTTAAAATAAATTTTAAAAATTTATCAAAAATAATTGCATGTATTAAGATAATTTTTTTCTCTTTTAAAGGACAACTCAGTATTAAGCAGCACAGTCAAGTTTTCTCAAATATTGTAATTTCATCCAGTTCTTTTATAAATAATTATATTACATTTCTAGGTCTTGTATTTAGGAATTAGTTTTTAATGTTTGTTTTGTGTGTGTTCAATAATATTAAGATCTCTCATAATAGTGAAATTGTATAACACGAAACCAGAACAATAAAAATTCACTCAAAAGCCATTTATATAGATTTTTAAAAAAGATACTTTATAAAACTTTATACTTTCATTAATCTACAAATCAAATTTTTGTTATTATTTTTTTATTGTCAATTTTTTACATGAAATAAATTATAATAAGAAATATTATACATGGATTACAGATACCATCATTTGCATAACTGCTTACATTGTAACTTATGAATTCTTACGTTTCTTTGATTTTTCAAAACATATGATATGGTAGACTCTTTTGTCATGAACACTCACATTTCTATGAACTAGTGGTTAGTTCCTACCCTAACATCAATGATAATTTTAATTCTCATTTATGCACTAAAATTTACAAAAAAAAAATTTTTCTTTTGTTTCTCTATTTTTTTTAACTTTTTATAGTCTGATTTTTTTTTTTATTTCTGTTATATATAATGACTAAAAACTTCATTCTTGTAGAAAAAAGTGACAGGTGCATTCATTCCAGATATTGTGGGAACATATGGATATCAGGCACTTGATGACAAAGAACTATGATGCTGCATTCAACTCCTATCCTTCCCATACATAAAGAGCATAGAAAGGGAGGAAAGTCTCTTTTCTATATGTATGAAGATCATAAAAATGAAAAAAAACTTTTTAAAAGTTTGAGATCTGTTGTTCTGTAGTTGGTTTTGTTTGAACCCAATTATTTATTTTCATATACTCAATTTTTTTAACAATTGATTTTCATAAATTGAGTTTGCTATGTGCAGAGGGAGACTGAGCTGATTCTGTTGATTATTTGTTGAAAAAATGTATTTATTAATTGAAATGAAAAATTAAATTCTAAAAGAAGTAGACAAAGAATATTAATAGACAGAAATTGCCAAAAATATAAAATTCTGATTTTAAAAGGGGGGGGGAGGAAAGCTTTTAGGAAAAACTTAAAAAATATTACAGAGGAACAAAATATTCTAAACTGAAAAAAGTTTTGCATGTTTGGATGAGAAAAATAAAGGAATGAATGTTTTTGCTGATGGTAATGTCATTACAGATAAATCCAACTACTCTGCTATGTGCTGAACAAAAAATATTTTAAAGCATCACATGGTTGCTCCAAAAATTTAAAACCAGACCCAGTTTGAGCCTTAGAAAATTGTATAGTAAAAGTGGAGCAATGAATAAAATTCTGGAAATTGAAAGAAAGTACATTGAAATTACTTTTTTTCATGCACTACAAAAAAGATATTAAGAAAGACAATTTTTTTTTTTTTTTAAGATCTTACCCAAAAGAATACAGATCAAAAGCAATAAATGTAATGGGGGTAAAAAGGGAAGAAATAAATTCTAGTGTTGCTCCCAACCAACATAAATGAAACAGAAAAAAACCTGTTTGCTTTTCATAGAAAAATACTTAAATCCAAAATAATTTAAAAATTACCATCAAATAAAGTTTGCATGACAGGGAGCATTCATGAAAATTGGTTGTAAAACATAGATTGACAATTTTGTTAGAGAATTGCCAAGTTCTAACTTTGGATAATTGCTCTGTTTGCATTGAAGTCCCAGATTTTGAATCAATTTGTGGAATTTTGTCACCAAATTAAATTTCTGCCTTAAAGTCCACGGATCAAGACACAATCGACACTTTTATGAGCAAATATCATAAGATACTTTAGCAAAGAGTAATTATTGGCCTTATGAAATTGATTTTCTAGGAACAAAATATTTGTAAATTACTTCTTGGAATGATGTTAAAGGAAATATAGCATTTCAATATTCAGCCTTTATTAAAGAAGCCAATGTAACTGAAATAAGTCAAGGCAATTTACCTGATGACTTGAGAGAAGATGAATCCCTCAAGTATGAACTCCGACAAAGAACCCCTATATTGCCTGAAATTTCTTTTGAGGTTCTTCCAAATATAGACTTACATGTGATATATAAGGAAGAAATATTGGATGATGAAAATATTGAAAATAAAATGAATGAGAATAAAAAAAGTCTTCAGATATCCCATAAAAAAAAATGCAGTAAAAATAAACATCTGCAAAATAAGCATCTGAATGGCTAACAGGACTAAAGTACTTTTGTGTAAGTGTAAAAAAATACAAAATGCTTTTATACATTGAATAAATGGAAAAATATTTTTAAAAATGTAGTTTTAAAACAGAAAAAGATAAATGACTACTATGCCGGTGATTTTTTATTAATAAAGTAAAAGTATTGTTTTTAAGTATGAATCTTATTTTGCAAGTTTCTCATGGTGCATTTTTTCTGATAGTACTAAAAAAGTAATTTGGTAAAAAAAAAAAATAAATAAATAAATCAGATCATAATAATTTGATACATTTTCTTTTTTATAAACTGTTTACCAGTCGCTACAAGTTTGTAAGATTAAATGTTTATAGTATTTTATTCTAAGCAAAATCAAAGTACAATATATATATTTGACATCAAATAGATAGCAGCTAAAACATGTTACAATACAAATTAAATAATCTTCTCCTTTCTACCTAAATCTTACTCGAAACTGGCTTCAAAATATTAGTTTGGGGAAAAAGAAATCCATTATTTTTACGTGAACTTTTTGTAACTTCTTTCAGATTCGCTTTGTAAAAAGGTTTAAAACAGTTTTCATGTAGATTTTTAGGTCTTGTGCGAAGCTACGACTGCTGACATGCTGTCAAGTTTGATAATTTTTTATATTTTATAAACATTCTCGACGATGTTGTATCCATGCGAGGTGCATCTTTAGCATCCAAATACCCAAACGGAATTGACGAAACCAAAATTGTGCGTAACTGGTTGTTACAGTCATATATAGGATGATAAACACCTTTCACAATTTTAGCCCTGTGGTTAGCATTTTCGCCATTATAAAAGAAAAACTAAAATGTATCAAATTTTCTGTTTGTTGTCTTCTATTTTTAAAACCTTGTACTCATAGCTGAATTAATCAAACAAAAAACCGCAAGAGAATATTTTAGTGTCAAAGGTCACCTTTCCAATGAGCATAAATTTGAAATTGTTTGATAGATACCTCACGAGATAGCGATCACTACAGACGTCTACTGAAAAAATAATGGATAACTTTTTCCCCAAACTAATATTTGAAATCACTGTGCAAAGTCAAAGCTAATTATAATTAATCATTTTCCCCCTAAATTTTAATCAAGGCTGGTTTTAGAATTATGCATCCATTCCATTACATAAAATATTAATTGTTGAGGCACTACAAATAACAATACAAATTCCTAATCACAAATTTATTGAAAATTTAACTATTACAAAATGAAATAAAAAGCTAAGGAGAAAAAAGTGAACTAAATGCAAGAATTTTATTGTTTAATTTCTGTAAATTATGAACAAACAATAGTAGAACAGCATAATAATTTTACACAGGGCGCAAAATTAGTGCTTGTCATATTTTTAAAAATATATAAATAAAAATAGAATCATTTAAATTCTGAAAATAGCAACCAGGTTAATTTAGAAAAATACATTTTTCTAATAATATTCATAAAGAATAAAAAAAAATAATAATTGTGTTCATTACAAAATATTTGAACTATATATAAGAACTCTTTTTTATTGTATAGAACACAATGAATTACATAAAATAAAATAAAGAAAAAGCTCATGATTCGAAAGGCAAACATTCTTCAAAATGATTAGAGAAACATGACATTTTCTTACAAGGGCTACTTTCCACCAATATCCTACAGTTTTATTAACTCATCTAGCTCCTGTTATTACTTTTATATTTTCAACTAAAATTAAATATTTCTTAAATCTTTAAAAATTGTTTCACTTGTAAAAAAAAAATTCTACCTGCAAATTAATAATTCAATTAAAAATTATATACTTTTTCAAGGAAAAATATTTAATGCTTTTTATTTTAATGACTTATATTCACAAATTTTATAATAAACAATGCACAATGTCTCACAGCTAAAGCAAATTTAAATTATTTGAACATTACCTGCTAATTAATTTAAAAAACAATTTCCTTTTTTTGCTTTAGCTGCCCACTATACTGTAAAATTTACAAGGAAGACAGGTCTACATAAGAATCAATATTTATTTTAAATGTGAGAAATATCAGTAAGTTTAGATATTATATTATTTTATCATTTTTTTCAATTTTGATTCCATTATAGCCAAACAATTTCCACCAAAAATAAACATTAATTGATATGTGAGAAATGCTCCTCTTAACTTTCCATGATTAAATTTATTTTCTATCATTGGCTTATTATTTATTATGTATTATTACATCATCTATTTGTTATCATTAATAAAGAAGTACTATATTTTGTCACTGATTATGGTATTATTTTACAGATAAATAATAAAATGCAGACGATTTCTGCACAGATATTGGATTGCTTGCATTTTTTGATAAAACCTAAAAAAAAAATCATGGGTATAGAAATGCCTTACTACAGCCTTAAGCTGTCTATTATGCAATGTCAAAGTATGAAAGACAAAAAGCCGAAATTTCTAATATCAGTTGTAATCAGCAATTTTAGCAAAAAAATCAGTTACAAAATTTCTGTAAGCGATTTTTAAGCAGGATAGCAAAAATTATCTTTCAGTAACTAAACTAATAGCTTAATTTAAGAAAGCAATTAACATGCAAGACTTAACAGCAATTAGCAAATATTTTATTGACCACACAAGATTGTGAATTGAATTAATATAATTTAGAAAAGCATTTTATACTGATATTGTTTTAATCAAATATTATATTTAATAGAATTTTTAATTTTGCAATATTATATAGAATGCATATTTTAGAAAATGAGGACTTTCATTAGTATGAAACAAAAGATCAGAAACTTTTCTAATTTATTATTTTAATCACAATTAAAATTATTACAACAAAATTAATTGTGACTTAGCCGTAAAACTGATGTTTCTGTTGAACTGTAAAATAAAATCACAGACTCAAATTTATGTATTATTCAACAAGAAATAGATGATGAATTATTTTCTCTATCATATGTATTTCTTTAGACTCAAAAACATAATGGTTATTATTTTACAGTTTGTTTTTTCATATAAGAATTAATTCAATAAAGGACTACATATGACAATTTTTCTTAGAAGGATTATGTGCTGAGTATACTTAGTCTCAGAATAGAACTCTGTTGTTAAGGTACTCATCAGGCAGCATCAAAGCTCTGCAGCAAAATTTTACATAAAAACAATTAAGATACGCAGGAGTCTTTGTCATAACCAAGGGAAAAAGTTAAGCACATTTTGCACCATTACAGGTTGCATGCAAACGCCAGTATGGTTCTTAAAACCGAATTAAGTGTCTGTCCATTTGTTGTGCCAGTGTTTTTTTTTTTTAAATATCTTTTGAGAATCATTGAAATGATTAGTATTTCACAAAAATTTTTCATTTTAATTATTTATATGTTGCTGTCTGGTAAATGTTTTTTGTGGTTAAATACAATTACTATTGTAAGCTTCCGGCATACTTAGCTACATGACGAGCTTTTATTTAACTTTCTTTAATAACAAAAATCACAAGAATCTTTACATCAGATGTAAATTAAAACAGAGAGTGCTGGAGTAATTGTTGTATAAGTCATTAGAAAAAATGTCATAAATGAATTTAAGGTGAAAATGTGCTTTGGGTCCCCTGCTAGGCGCATTTTCAAAAGTGTCGTTGCCATGACGAAAATTATACCGCTATTTCAAAGTAAAACTTAATTAGCGCTTCAAATTTGCGAGTTGGCAAGGAAGGAGACCTAATCCGCAATTTAACCGAATTTAATTTTATTGAAAATTACAAATATCCCAATAGCGTGTGTGAGTGTCATCGATATATTTCAAAAACAAGAAGAAACCAAGTTGTTTGATATCCCATTAGAAAATCTTTCAAGAAAGTTAAATGAAAATTGCTCTTAATAATATAATCATTATATTTACCACTCCAGGGTTTTTTCAATGGAATACGCTGCCATTGTATTGGTCCGTATCCTCCTTTAGGAGGCATGTCTTGCCGAATACCCTCCGAAGACATTATTATAACTAAATTTATTTTAGTAAAAATAATCTAACAGATTACTCTATACTAGTTATTTAAAAATAACATTCTAAGTAACATCATAACAATAACAAACCAGAACAGGTCGCTAATATCACGGTTAAATATACTATCACAGTTAATGTTTTTTTAGTGATGAGAAAAATAATAATTGTAATGGTAGAGTAAAAACAATATATGCAATAAAATTGCCATATATATTTACAATTTTTGAAATTTTCCAAACAATTTTTCTAAATCAAAATAATAATAAAAATTTAAGAGTTAAATTAATTAGTTGTAAGTACTTCCCTTTGGAAGTACCGGTTACTAGCTTTGGCATGAATTTGCTCTATTGGCAAGTGTATTCGCTTCCCTATTTAATTTATTGTTATCAGTTTCCATGATTCGAAATTTATATTTTGACTAGTCTAGTATATTTATTGAATGATACCAGAGCATTATTAGTTTATTGCTATAAATTATTATTCCGTTATCTGTAAACTATTTAAATTTGAGCATCACTTTTTTTATTGGCTTGATTTGGCGTTATCAATGAATTTTGTGCGAAAGTGAATGCCAAAATTATCAATAATAACAAAATAATAAAATGTGTAAGTGAGCGTGAGCGGTCGCTACTCAATTATTTATAGTTTAAAATTATATCTCTTGAATGAGTGAATTATTTCGTAAATTTCTATCTTAGTTGACGTGGCGTTTAGTTTCCGTTTGTAGAACATTATTTGTACTTAACATTCCCAACATGTATAAAATATATTATTTAATTTTGTGTGGTTTCAGTTTTACTTGCATTTTGTATATGTGTAATTTAGTATATGGGAGTGAAAGTAAAAACAAACCTAAAGGACCAAAAGTTACTGACATTGTAAGTTTTAATTATTGTTTTCTTTAAAAAAAAAATTTTTTTTTGATTTTATCAAGCTATTAAATTCTAATTACATTGATACCATTCTTTTTCTTTGTTCATTTCCCATGATCAAAACTATTCGTTACTAGAAAGGTATGCGATTAGAAAAAGAAATTTACATACGCTACAAAATCAGTGATATGTAGTATTTGTAGTTTGTAATGATTAATATGTTTGTCATATTTTTTCTAGAACATACTAAGCATATTAGGAAAATTTCTTGTAAGTTGTTTAAATTTTGAAATGTAATTTTGGTTGCTGCTTTAATTTAAAACTAATGTAATTATTTCAAAACCTTTGGTATTGGCATTTTGAAATAAATATAAGTATTCACTGAAAATTTTAATTTCAAATTTATGAATGAGCCCTGAAAATTTTTCTATTTTATAGGATTAAATTATTTTATTGATATATATTCTTTAATTTTTTTCCCTTATACTTTGATAAAAATTGAAATCATATATGTAATCTATTAAAGGAATTATAACTATATTAGATGCTCATTTTTATGACTTCTCAGGTGCAAGAGAAATAATTCTTAAAATCTTAAGTTTGTAAAAAAGTAAAATAGTTATTGCTCAATCTTATCACCCATTTATCTACTTGTTTTGCAAATGTTAAAAAAAACTCATTTATCTATTGTTTTGATTTTCATTCATTATATTCTCAATAATTAAATCATCCCATACTTATGAACAAGAGCATCTCAGTTCACATTAAAAAATTATTGGATCTTAGCAGAGCCCACACCCTTGTCGCAAATAATTTTAGTTGGCAATAAATTTTGCCAGTCTTGGTAATCCTACTTTGATTCACTAGATGCGATAAACCTAACTGTTTTTGGAAATCTTATTTTGCTATTTTGTTCTGTCTTGGCACTTTTTTTTTAGTTTGTCATCAAAGGTGTGGGCAATCCTAGGACTTAATCTTCAAAAAGTCCAGAATGGAAATTTCAGGTATTAAAGTTATTAGTTGAACTTCATGAATGAGAAACTCATATTCACTGTAGTCATCAGGTAAATGACCTTAGGTTTTCTTACTAATGGTGAATTTATTAATAAAAATTGTGTGCCATAATGAGCTAGATATAATATTCTTCTTTGCAATGTCAATCCAGAGATAAATTTAAGCTTTACTCCTATACTCAATTCCATAATCTTTGATATAAATATTGAAACTAAATAAAAAATTGGAAGCAAGAAATTAGTAGAAATTGGTTTGAAAGAAAGATTTTGATAAATGGGATAATGTACATCATAAATCTAATCAGAACATTAAATATCAGTTTTATAGTAACTTAATATGATTTAAATATAAATTTATAATAAAAATGATTTTAATATTTATATCTGTAAATAAAATATTTCAATGTTGTACAACATACTTAAAAAATTTTTTATGCTGAAACATTTCATTATAAACAACTCTTTAAGATCTGAATTATAATCTTTATAAGAAATTTTAATAAGCTTCAATAGTTTTATTGAATAATTAACTGATAATATTTTTGTTTTTGTAATACATATATAATTGTGGATAAAAAGTAGTCTTCTTGTAGAGATTTTAATTATACCAGTATTTGTGTGACTGCAGAATTATTGTAATTTAGTATAAACAGTGTTTGTGAAACTGGTTTTCTGTTTGGAGAATTTCTCTCTTTATTTTGATGTAATGAAATATTTGCCTAAAACAATGCAATTTGTAAAGAGTAGTTAGGTAAAATAATCATTTTAAACTGAATTGTTTAATCTATTTATAGCCTAAGATTTTAAAAATGATTTTGCTGAATTTTTGTGCAGTTATTATATATTGTGAATTCTTGAAATCTAAAAATTTTTTTAATTAGTTTATTTTTATTGAATATTTCATTTATGTTTCTTCATGGTATGTATGTATAATTTAGAATTTTTTTTTTATTTTAATATTTGTTGATATAAAAAATAATAGTTTAGTAATAGCTTTATTGAATTTTTTAAAATACTTGGAATTAGTCCAAAGAGTTATGTCTTGTACATTACTTAAAGGTAGTTGAATACAAAGAATACATGCAGTATTCCTTGAAAGTTTTGCTAGGAATAGAATTACCATCTATGTATAAATTTAGTTTAAAAACAAAAATTATGGTATTCCTCATATAATTAATCTAACAAAATGTATATGATTATAATTTTTTAGTATATATATTATGAAAAAAATTATAATGGCTAGTATAAATCATTAAAAATATGGTATTCATTGAAAAGTATATTCTTAGAAGTGTTTGGAATTATGATTATTCTATATTTGCATTGAATTTATATTACAAATAAATAAACTATTGTGTCACTTTCCTAGAATTTAGCCTTTGGATTATGATGCAACAGTTTCCATAGAAGATTCAAATTAAAAACAAAGAACATACCATATCTGATATATTTCTAGAATAAAGTTTGAAATATGACCTTCAATATCGAAAGTAACACAACTTAAAACTACCGTATGATTTATGACCTCCATGTTTCTATGATAGTTTTTAATGTATCATCAAAAGAATTTTTGTCCCCATAGGAGTTTCATTAGATGATGAACTATACCTTAAATATTCTTTTCTTTGTTTACATTTATTCAAGTTATATCTTTGCATACTTTTCCTGTACAGTTATCCATATTTGTTTCTATGGTGATGCATCATTTTCCTGGGAAAATGAAGCAACATCTTAGTTATCTGCAAATTGAAAACTACCATATTTTTTTAACAATATTTAAATTTTAAAAAAATTATGATTTTATATAGTTCATTAAAGGAAAAAGTAAAATTGTATGTTTGGCTATATTTTAATATAGTTTGGTAGCTTTTTGCAGGTACTATAAAATTTTAATACTAAGTATTTATAGAAAACAATTAAAATATATTGTGATTTATAAATATTAAAATATATTGTGCTTCATAAAATTGCCTGCTTTTAACTTCTTTGCTAATCTAGTGTTGACAAAATTAACTAAAAATAGTTTAAATTGTGATAAATTTTTGGTCGATATTTTGCTTTGATGATGAATTGTAGAGGTATATTTCATTAACCTCCTGCAATTCATCATTGAAGCAATCATAAGGCTTTTTCCATCAAAAATAAACTTTGGCATTTAAATAAGTTATCAATAAATGATAATTATTTTTCAGTAGAAAAATAATTATTTAAATATGTAAATATTTTTAAACAATACATGGCACACAAATATTTATGACAGTACATGAATATTTACCCATTGCAAAAATTATCCTACGAGAATTTAATGGAATTATACAAATTTTTATTTTATATAAGAAAATTAAGTTATTTGTGAATATGTAAAAAAAATAATGAACTAGTGTTTTGTGCTTTTTTTTTTGCTTATATTTTAATATATGGATTTTATTCCAATTTTTTTTTGTTTTTGAAATAAAATAAACAGAAAATAACATTCTTATATTTATTTGATATTTTATTGTGTTTAAAAGTTTATCATCATAGTATAAATAGATGAAATTTGAGAACATAATATCATGACAGTGCTTTATCTGTTGAACATAAAGTTATTTTGTAACAAGAATGCATTCATTTGGCTCTCTAGAAGTGAAAACTGTTGTGTAACTTAATTTTTACATGGAATATAGTCATTTTTTGTATATATCTAAAAAAATAATAATTACATTGATGTTTGATGCCAAACCTTTTGCTATACATCTCTTGTGCTTTTTACTATGTTGGTAATCAGTGTTTTAATTTTTTAGGCATATTTTAAACATTTTTATATTCACTTCAAACTTAATTGTTGCTGTTGAATTGTAGTTTAAAAATTGTATTTCTTCCATGTTGAAAGTCTTTTCTTAGGAATAGAATAATCCTTGTTTAAGTACTGATTAATGACATTTCAATAAACTTTTCATATCACCATAGGAAGCAAAGAAAAATATTTATCAAAACTAATTTTAATGGAAGTGAAAATTAGCCATTTTAAAATGACTTGAGTTTCAAGTATTTTTGTTTTTTCCTTTATCAAAACAGCATTTGATAATTGAGTTATTTTCTTTAATAGATAAATTAACCTATTCTATATAAATCACAATTTGATTACTACTTAAATTTTTTATTAGTAATATAAATCTAAATTAGTTAAGTTAGTTTTTTTATTGCAATTATAAATAATTGAATGCATAAACTAAATTTTAAACATTTTTTTGGACTAGGTATATTTTGACATTACAATTGGAGGAGAATCTGCTGGTCGAATTGAAATAGGTTTGTTTGGAAAAACTGTTCCTAAAACTGCGAAAAATTTTGTTGAACTTGCTAAAAAACATGAAACAGAAGTAAGTTTATTTTTCTATTTAAAATAAGTTTTTCATAAAATCAATTTTATTCTATTACTTTCTTTCTTTTATTACTTATTACTAATTCCAACTTACTAAATCTAAAAATATTTTACTTTTAACAATTCATATTGTATTTAGATAAAAAATTTTCTATGAACTTAACTTACTATTTTATGCATATAATATTAACATTATAGAGTAATGATGTGAATATGACCATCATCCAAAATATAAAAATATTAATTTTTTTTCTTCAGTTCCTTTCATTTTTAGACAATAACAAATGAATAATAAAAATAGCGAATTTTTTCTTCATTTTTTTTTTTTCTTGAATAGGGAAAAAGTGTGTTAATTGTATGTCATTCTGATTTCAAATTTTTACCTATGATTATATAAATTGGTAAAATATTGAACTGGGGAGAGATTATTTTCATTAATCACAAAATTGAAAACTCAAATTATTGAAAATTTCTAAAATAAGTACCTAATCATACCTTTTTTTATTGTTATGATAATTATTTTCAATACTTGTCTTTCTCCATATATATATATATATATATATATGAACTTCTTGATTTTATTTATGTAAAAATTCTTTTCCAGCCACCAAGTGCAGGTAAACTTACTGGATACAAGGGATCTACATTCCATAGAGTAATTCCTGATTTTATGATTCAAGGTGGTGATTTCACCAGAGGTGATGGAACAGGGGGTAATATTGCATTTCTAAAATATTTTTCAGCTGATTTTTAATCTTTGTGCATTTTACCTTCAAGTATACAGTAAATGTAATTTGTATTTTAAATGCAAAATATAATGATTAGGATAATATTGTTTTCTAAATACTGTATTTTACTGAGGCGTATTATCTGCAATATCTTTTTTTCGATTAAAGAAGAAAAGGCATTTTGTAATCCACAGCTATTTTACGGCAATAAGACAAAAATATATATACTGATAATGTGCTGCTACATAAAGTAAAAAATACATGATATGATTAAAAATATAATAAATTACACAGAAAAAACAATACAAAAAACGTTTAGATCCACTGCAACGCAAAGTGTGATAAACAGAGGTGAAGGCACTAGATTGATCATCAACAGCAATGACTCCTAATAGATTTTAGAAAATTTATATTTAACTTTAATAACTTTTAAAGTGAGGTTTAAAAAAGTTTTAAAAACACGTTTTAAAAAAGTTATGTTTTTTCCTTTAATATTTAAATAAAAGAAAAGAATTATTTTCAAATTATGCTTTACATTTTTTTTTTCTTTCCATATCTTGTTTTTCACCTTATACTAACTTGTTTGTCACTGTTTTTTCATTTACTTTCTTCTATAGCTTTTATAAGTGTGCTGTGTAACTTATACACTTTCACTTAAATATGATGATATATAAACTTGCATGTTTTCAAACTGAAATATTTCAAGTCAAGACAAAATATGAAATAATAGCCGTTAACAACTGTAATAGTTCCAATTAACTGAATTCGTTCTTGAACATAATTGAAAATAACTGATTATTTCTGAAATAAGTCAACAAATATGTGGCACCATTTGTTATTTATTTTGTAAAATACAAATGTTATTTCTTTCAAAGCTTCATTGTAAACTTTTCTAATGGAGGATGTTTTTTATTACATTATCTCTGGCAATGTTGAAGGTGCACAATATTCAAAACTTTTTAATACATAATCCATGGGTTGTATATAGGAAAATATGGTATATTTAATTTTGGTTACTGAATGAATACACTGTAATGATAGCTAATGAAATATTAAACTTTATTAAAGGAATCTTCCAGCAATATGAAAATATAAGGAATAACACAAACATTATAAAGAATTTGCATAAAATATTATGAAGAAATAAATGTGTGAAAAATATAAAGAGTACATGATGTTGAATTTTCCAGAATCATTAATTTAATTTCATTTTATCATGTTACATAATTTAATAGATGTTATAAAATATTATTTAATAAAATGTTTTTACTAGCAATTTATTATATGAATAATTAATGAATAGAATTGGTATTTAAGTAAAGTATTATAGCTAGTATGTTTGAGAATTCATTTCATGAAAAAAAATGAAGTTTTTAGAAATCAGAAGATTAATTTTTTATCATAACCTTTTTATTAGAAATGGTTATAATTGTGCTCTTACTTAGTTTCTGTTCAAAATATTTGTTCTTTTTCTGTAGAAAAATTGGAAAAGGAAGTGAAATTTCAAATTGTGAAGCATTTGATTGCATTCAGTTAAATTTTTAATGTTGGGAATTCAGGACTCAATAGTATTTTTATCAATTTTAAAAAAAGTTTCTTATATTGTTTAACTTGTAATTTCTAGGGACGAAATTATAAAGTTTTTTGTTCGAATTATTTGAAATTCTCTTCTATCATTTAAAGAGAGAAAGTTTAAAGCAATTGACACAGTAGGGCAAATTGTATTAAGTGTATATAAATTCCTTGTTGCTTAAGTGAGCATTTTAAACTGTATAACTGTAAACAATTCATAGTGCATGGTTTATTAACTGAAGATTGCTGTAAATCATGTTCTTGTCTGTCATATATTGTCTTTTCAAGAAAAATAAATTGTATTAATATTTCACGAGAGATTTCTAATATTTCATCCTGACAGATGAGTAGTTGTAACTAATAAACATGGTAAAGGAACATACCAACTGATAATGCATATAGAAAACAGTGATAGTATTGGAACTTTCTATTTTGAAGATGACAGTGATCTACAAAGAAACTCTTTACAAAATTGCATTCATCTAATAAGAAATCATTCTTTAGTAATAAATAATTAGGTGTTACTCTTTCCTGCATAATTCATTCCAAATCAAAATCATGTAAAAAAAAATCTATTTATACAAAATTTCTTTTAGTGTAATTTTTTTTGAATAAATTTTCATCTTTGTGAATCAGCTGCAAAATGTATTAAAAAATTAGAAACAAATTACTTGTATTACTTATTATCAGTTTATTCTTGAATTAGTGTTCTATTACATAGTTAATAAATATTAAAAAATTTTAAATAACAAAATATCAATTTACTGAAATATGTATTTAAATATTTTAAAGCTTTCCTTATATATATATATATATATATAATAATTTTAACTTAATATTAGGTCGCAGCATATATGGTGATAGATTTGAGGATGAAAATTTCAAACTAAAGCATTATGGTTCTGGGTGGCTGTCCATGGCTAATGCTGGGAAAGATACAAATGGATCTCAGTTTTTCATCACTACAAAAAAGACTCCTTGGTTGGATGGTCGCCATGTAGTCTTTGGAAAAGTTTTGAAAGGAATGGTAGGAATTAATAATTTCTGTAAATCTATTATCTTAGATTTGAAGTGGGGTTATCTTTAAATGTTTGCATAATATTTTTCAATTTATTACTCAACACTGATCTTTTAAAATATCTTTCAGTATTTAATAATTTAAATAAATTTAACAATTTTCTCTTGATAATTTGATATTATCAAATAATGTTTAACATCAGGCATAGATACAATTTAAAATTTCTGTTATTTACTATTTTTTTTTTCATATAAATGTATTTTATAAGGAATGAAACGAATTAACTTGTCAAAAATTAAAATATAAATTTCCATTAAAATATATAAAATATTTCTTGAAAAATAATTGTGCTAGAATCCATTATAGCAAGTAATTGAGTATGTGTGTAACACAGCTGATTTCAGATAATTAATATTAAAAATTAATTATCTAAAATCAATTGTTTTCATTATTATTTCTCATTTTATTTTAATAAACCCAAGTTTAATTCAACTGAAGTGGTAAGGTCAATAAAATTTGGATTGTAAAATATTTTATGTTGGCTTTCAATCTGTTGAGCTGATTATTGTGCTTTAACTTTCCATAATTATAGGTTAATTAATGATTAATTAATTTGCATTTGAATAATTAATAGGTTAAACAGATTTTTCACTTTAAAATAGTTTGAAATTGACTTTAAACCAAAACTCCCAGTCAACTTAGCCCTTATCTCCAAAAAGTGATTGACAAATGATACTCTTTCCATCTCTCATTCATATATATGAAGTCATTTTTATATAATGTTTTGAAACTAAAGAATATCCTAACTTCTAAATGTTTATAATGAATAGTTTTTTCAAATACTATAGTATATTTTTGAAAACATTTATCTTGAGTACAATAAATGTTATTTTAAGGTTTTCTCTAATTTCTTATCACATATGATTTTACAAACTTGAGACTGGTCTAGTGGCATGGCCCTATAAATGAAATAATAATTTTAATTCATATTTATGAACTAAAGTTTTGAAGGCTCTTACTTTTAATGCAATTCTTGTTGTTTATTTTTACCATCTGAAATTTTTTTACATTTTTTGTTTGAGAAATTTGGATTAACATTTATACTGGAGAAATGTAAATCCTTCAAATTGTGGATAGCTGATTGCACTACAGATGTTGTAATCTGAGATTTTTTAAAGCAATTAAATGGTATTTCTATTTAATTAAACTTTTTTCTTAGCCTGATCATAAGTATAATCATTCGCTTTCAATGAGAATCATTAAGAACTTTTGCTAAAAGTAATCATGGCTTGGAATTGTTTTGTGATATTGACATTCTTTGTACAATATATATGTCAATCTGTGTTTAGAGTGATGTTGCAGAAAAAAATGATATCTCCCATTCTGATGTGCAGGATTCAACAAAGAAACTACTATAATTGAAAAAAGTTATCTTACAAGTAGGGTGAAAACAAATTGCTCATCCATGAACTTTGACAAAATCATGATAGACAGAAAGTTCCTTTCTGTACTTTTTAAATGCAGTATTTTTAGAAGTATTGAATGATTAAATAATTGAAAATGTGTATGTGAGAGAGGGACAGAGATTCAAACAAGAGATTACTTTTCCTGGTTTTTCATCAGTAAAAAGAATTGTTTTTAAGTATTCTTTTTATTGATGAAAAATCGTAATGGATGGGAATCAAATGCTCAATTGTATGCATTTGATTCCCCTCCATTAATAAATCAAATTGATGTATTGATTTTTTGACTGGACAACAGTTATTGTCAGTCTTATCAGTTATATTATTTCTTCTATTTTAAATATATATAAATGAAATTATAACCTTGTATTATATTTTTATAAACTATTATAATTTGTTTATTATTTTTAAGTTTTTCCCCCTTTTTTTAAGGATGTTGTAAGAAAAATAGAAAGTACAAAAACAAATTCAAGTGATAAACCTCTTAAAGATGTTGTAATTTCTGATTGTGGCACTCTACCTGTTGAGAAACCATTTTCTGTTGCAAAAGAAGATGCAGCTGAGTAATTCCATTTATATAAATGAAGTATCTTTGTAAGATTTAGTATCTGATCACTTTGTAATAGAAATAAAATTTTTTTATAAATGTGTTTTGTTTTAGAGCATGCTAAGAAAATCAAAATCATGTGGTTTATTTAATCACTTATAAAATTTTGAATATTTGAAACACCAAAACAGTTATCAAATTTTGTGATATTTTTTTTTTCACATTTTATATAAATTTGTTTCTATATCTTCTGTATACAGTAATACGCAAAATTAGCAAAATTCCTTTTGGTATATATCATGAAAATATCATTATAACATCATGAATTCGAAATCTGCTAAATTAGAATCTTTATTATCATTATAGCTAAATTAACCCTTTAAAGAATGCATTGTAATGAAATAAGCAGGTTATGAGTCTCACTCGTCAAATGTATCCAAAAGGTTAACAAAATAATTAATATAACAATGAATTAATTTTTTAAAGTAATCAAATTATTTTACTGACTAAATGTTATATGTAAACTTGATTATGTGTATTCACATTTTTGTTTAAACTGTTGTTAAGAATTTTAAAAACTACATAATACAATCTTGGGAATTAAATAAAACAATACAAATATTAAACAACTCACTTAGAGCTTATTTGGTTTTTACAAACTGAACCATTTAATTTGTATAATATATTATAATCCAATAAAGAACTGTAGTTTTGTTTTATGAAAATAGATGAAACCATATTTCTCAGATTAATCCATGTATGCAAAAATTATTTGAAGCATTTCAAATCATATTGAACAGTCGAAAAGATATCTATAAAATAAATGTAGCTAAAAATTTATCACTTTTTAATTTTAAAAGATTCTGCAAAATTGAAATTTAATCTCTTGTGATTAGATCATTTGTTTTATGATTTTATCTTTTGCAGACCATACAAAACTTTACTATGAAACTGATCAATACTCTTTCTTGAACCTAAGTAATAAACTTATTTCTGGTTACCACTTTTTGTGATGAATTCTTAAAAATTTAATGAACAAAATAGGCTGTTAATTCATTCTATTTCAAGTGACTACAATGAAAGTTAAAATAGAAGTAATAATTTGCATTGAATAAAAAAATAAATAAAAAAACTCAAAACTATGTAAAATAATTTTTTTATTAAAAAATGTAAATATGAAAAAAAATTTAACTGTATTGTAATATATATTGAAATAGTAATTTATAAATTGTAGAATATGGTGATAAAGTTTTTAACTGATGAAATTAAATAAATTTTCAACATAGTTTTCATAGAAACATTTTAAATTGCTATAATCTAGTTATTAATGAAAGAATGAATTGAAAATTTCAAAAATCATTCATATTTACTCTTAATGCCATTTCATATAAAAAAATATAATTTATTCTATTTGTTTTACTATTTCAGAAAAGTTGAGAGGCATAGCTTAAATTAATTTAAAAATTTTATTTTTAAAAATAAATAAAATTTTTTAGTAATTTGAAGTTTATTCTATAGTTTTCATTTTTGATAAGAATGTTACATTAAATTTTCTTCTCGTGGTTAGCGTAACTGATGGATGGGGTGGACCTGGGTTCGAATCTCAACTCGGGCATGGATGTACTTTCACTTCCTATGTGTTTCTTGTCCCTTCTGATGATGGATGAATGTGGCCCATCCTATAAACAGGTTTGTGGTGGTGTGATGTGGGTATGCTACTCGCCTCCGTGACTTGGTTCACAGGTGCCCACCAGGTAACGATAAAATGAGTAGCAATTTCTGGCCTTGTAGTAGCGTGATAGGATTAATCACCCAAGTGCCCACCATTGTGGGAAAAAAATCTTCAAAATAACATTTGTAGTTGCATCTAAAATTACAAATGATTTTCTGATATATTTCTTATGTGAGTATTAAGTTATTGATAAATTAGTAGAATATTGTGATTTGATTGGTCAAAAATAAAAATTTATTAAACTTCATCATAACTTAATATTAATTTCTAAAACCTCAATGTTTAATTATATTCAATGAGTTAAATATATGTATATGATGAAAAATTATATAAAACAGACAATTCCAGACAAACATTTCTATAACTATTAAAAAGAAACACTTTCTATTCAAATTAACTAATAGTAATGTTTCACATTTCTATTAGTTAATTTGATTAGTGTTTTAACACTATCGTTTTCTCTTCTCCATGATTATACAATTCTTAATTTTATATACTCCAGTCAAACTAAGATTTTAGTTTGTTTGGAGTATATAAAATTATGTCTGACTGCAATATCTTTCCACTGGTATGGTATGGAGAACAGCATGATAGCTCTAGTGTTGATATTATCACTTGACCAGCTTTCAAAGTTATAGCTGAGTTAGTAAAAATAGGCAGTTGGAAACATATTGCAACAAGGCAATCTTAGTTTCTAAATTATGTATCTATATTAGTTGAATTCAGGCATAAATACTGAAGGATCTGTAAACAGACAGAATGTTTGCAATTTTTATATTAACTTATATAATAAGCTTTTCTTTACAAATATATAAATTTTGTGTTAGAAACTCAATTAGAAAGCAAATGATAAATTATTCCATAAACTATGAAATAGTATGGAATCTCGGTTATTCTTACATTAAAATTGTCATTTCCATGACATTCCCTGATTTGAAATATAAATTTCTGTTAAGATATTTTTTTTTAAAGAAAAGTGTAGATTATTAAAAATTCAAATAATCCCCAAAATTATATTTGTAAAAGAAATTAAATAGCTTTTATCAAAAATATTAATAGTATTATTCTCAAATGATATTAAAGAATATTTCGCTCACAATCTTAAAATTAAAATAAGCATTGAAATTCATACACCATGTTTAATAATTACTTGAATGCAATGACTTTCCAAATAGGAGTTTTAATATTAATATTTTTTAATTTATCGCAACAAAAATTACTGGTAGAAATATTTTCTTTTTCTTTAATTCTTCAGGTGTATGTTTCTCAAAGAAAAATTTCGATAAAATGGAGAACTATTTTTTATTGAATACTTTTACAGTTTTGACCTCTCCATTTAATAATTTGAGAAAAAAGAATTAAATATATTTGGATATATTTTAGTGTTATGTTAATATTAAGTTAATCTCTTAATAAATAGTAATTTTGAAGAATATAGGAAATTATGGATAGTTTTTCTTTATTGTAAAAATAACTATTTGATATATATTTAGTTTAAATGTCTTTAATATTCTTATAAATTTTGTATTATATCCAGCTTTGTTGGAGATAATTGTTACATCAGATATGTAGTGTCAACTTTGTCTGAGAAAACAACTCGGTATAGAAAAAGTATTTTCTTTTAATGATTAAGAAAAACCTTTCTTAATATTTATCAGTATATTAAAAAAGGTTTTTCATAATATAAAGCTATATATTTTGGGGAAAACTATTTTTATTACAATAAAAATGCATGCAAGTTACTTTTCATTTCTATTATGCAATCCAAAACTTTTTTTATTTTTAATGAGCAAATAAAAACTACCATATTTAAATATACTAAAATCTGAAGAATTTAAAATACACAATGAGTAAATATAAATAAAAAATTCTCATAAAGCTAAGGCATAAGTGAATTATTTAGAAGAATATATATAAGTTTTAATTGTTAATTGGAATATATATATATATGTATAAAAAAATCAGTATCAATTCACAGAAAAAAAAACAGTAATACACCTGTAATTAAATAATTTTTGACAACCAATCCTCTTTAAATGCAATTAATGAAAAAATCTCCAGTAAAATCACTATATTTTTCAAGTAATTTTCTCTGCCTTGGAGTAGATCTTCATGAATATTGTTATTTTATTAAAAATTTCACAAGATCTTAATTTCTTTTAGTAAATATTGAGTTTTGGAAAATATGGGCTATTTTTCATTATGCAAATGTACTATTAAAAGATGATCTAATAAAATGTGCTTTAGATTTAACAGTAAGAAAAAAAGATAAAAGAATGTAGAATTTTTACTAATTTCCATTCAGTTTTATTTTCTGTATTTCGAAAAAGTAAATAAATAATAATAAATAAAATGCTATGCAACTAAATTCATGATGTATTGATTATACAATATTAAGTGTGTTTAGAGTATATTATCTGATCTGTTGAGGCATCATTTGACTAGTTCATAATGAATAAAAAAAGATATGTGTTATCTAGATAAGAGTTAACAATATTTACTTTTTAAACTATTTCAATTTTAAAGGTTATATATATGCATAAGTACTGACATTAAAAGCTTTCTTCTGTAAGATACGTGCTTAAAATTGAACTTTAAATAGGAACAAAATTTATACAAAAATTTTAACAAATTTCTTATTTTGTCAAGCAATTGCAATGTTTAAATGTGTAATGTATCCAATATTTTTAAATTTTTATATCCCAAGATTTGAAAGAGTATTTGAGAATTTTATTAAATTATATATTTTATAAAGTAAAACAATCACAAATTTTTAGATTGTTTTTTATAAGAATCAATCTAATCCTAATATATACAGAAATTTTTTCAAATTCTGATCTAAGAAAACTATTTCTTCCTTGCTTTTGTTTAGATTACCTAAATTTTTGCAAATGTTTTTCATTTATCCTTCATAGCGAATATTAAAATTTCCATTTAGTTGTATTTAAGTAATAAGTCTATCCTTAAACACTTCAGTTATCATAAATCTTTGATTCATTCTTTTTAAACTATTAAATGTAAAAATATTTTGAGTTTTGTTTTTTAGTTTGTTTCCGCAATATGCATTTAGACATAATTTGACTCTGTCATGAAATTTGTTCTGTTAAGGGTTGGTCATTAAAAAAATCTTATTCAAATATATCTTAACAATTAAAGTTAAAATATCTAAAAACAAACTCCCTATGTCAAACACTTTATTCAACAATTTTAATGTATAATAGTCAAATTCATATCTACTATCGAATTTTTGTTGATTATTTTAAGATTACAAATTTAATCTGACAATTTTCCACTCAAAATATCTTATGTATTCATATTTTAATCCCATAATAAACAAATTCATTTATATGGTACAAAACGTTTATTAATTTTTTTTTCAAGTAAAGTAGTTAAAAAAATTTTTTTAAGTATCTTTATTTGTAGCTAATTTATCAGTGTTGCCAATAATGATTAATATTTTATTAAGAATATGAATTTTTTATGTAATAAGACATTTCTTTGCAGCATGATTAATTATAGTGTATTTGATAGCATATTTTAAAAATAAATTCTCTTTAACAGATAATATTGATAAAGAAATTTAATTTCATATATTTTAGAAAAAGTGTGGATATTATCTAAACAAAGAATTAAAAATATTCCATCAATGTATGAAATTCTTTGTCATTTATACCCACGTAACTATTGTAATCATTGGAATTATTTAGTTTCAGAAAATATAATAACACTGTCCATTATTCAAAATATACTGTAAAATGTAGGATGAAAGATTTGTTGTCACATATAAAAACAATAGTATGCTTTTAAAACTTTATGTCATGTAACATTTCTGAAATTTCATGACAATTTTTTTGTTTGACAAATGCAAAACATTCACTACTAAATCAATTTAATTAAAGTATCCATTATTTCTTAAAAACATAAGTAAATATAATTATCTTAAACACTAATCAAATTAATCCGAAAATATTTTCAATTTGTTTAATTTATTAAATTCTTGTTAAAAAATATTAATGTTTAAAGTATTATATCTAAGATCATTACTCGACTGAAATTTTGACGTCTAAATATATTAATAAATTTAAATCATTGAAAACTGAAAGTAAATATAATAGATTAGCTATTAAAATTCAAGTTTCTCACACACATGTAAAGTAGTAAATCTGTATTACATTATTTTTAGTTACAAATTATTAAAGTGAGTTTATTTTCTGAATATAATAGAAGGCAATGTTTATTTCTGACGGAAACTGCTTAGCAGTTACTTCGATGATTGATTCTTAAAGTAGGTATATACACGAAATAGTACCTCAAAATCTCACTAACAATTATTCTATTAAAAAAAATTAATGTATCGGTATTCACAAAGCAAATGAATTAAATCATTTATAGCAGTTTTTTATTTTTCTTAAACCAAAGACATTGAAAAGTACACATAACAAATTTTTCTGTAAAAATTATTAAAGCAGAAATGCATGATTATTTCTTAACAAGCAATTAACAATTTTTCATCGATTAGATTTTTGAATGTATTATTAGTGAAAAGAAACGAAAGATTTTTAAACTTTACTGTTTTCTGAATGTTGAGTCACTAGTAAAGTCTGCAGAATTGGAATCTCCAGATTCAAAAATTGAGCTGTCAGTTTTATGTGAAAAATGTCGCCTTTGACTACGTTTGGGTGAATCTTTTTCGTATCCGGCGATTCCGGCTCCAGCTGCACATTCGGGAACAGTTTGATTTCCAGCATCTTCTTGACTTGGCGATTCTTCATTAACAGTATCATCGCCGTCTTTCACCACTTCATTCTTATCAGTTTCCGAGATGGAATTTTCACCTGTCAGTTCTTCAGTATGGTCACAGCTGCTCATGATTAATTCGAAAATTAAATTGTTTTAAAGAATCTTGAATAGACAGTTTTACTTGAGTAAGTTATGAATAAAAAAATAATTGTTCACTTTATTTAAGATGATTCGCCGATAAGTTAATGCAAATGCAAGGCAGAATCTTTACCAGACGTTCACCGAACCAAATCCGAAAATCGATTTGACATAGGAGTTGTATTGTCTACTGGCCAACGCCTATAAAAATAAGAGACTAGTATTCTACTTCTTGAAGAATCGTTCTTTTTTTATAACGGGTAGAATAACCTCTTTATAATAATAACAGTTTTCAATATTTATTTGCTGTCTTTAATTTGGATTTATTAAATATATTCTAATGGATATATAAAATATGTTGTAATTTTTAAAATGTAAGATACATTTTATTTTATTTTGATTAATTTAAAAAAATTCAATCAATAATGTTAAAAAAAAAATTTGGTTTTGTTCTTCGAAATAAAACAGAAAATATTATTTACATTCTCAAAATTTATGGTAAGTTTTTTATGGTGATAAAAAAAATTTTGCACTTAAAAGGAATTATTGATAAATCTTTTTTAACTTTTAAAAATTTTTCTAAATAGTTTTTATTATGTTTTTAGTTCTTAACACATCGTTAAATCATTAATAATTATAATCTGTGAAATATATCATTTATATTAAAATGACTAATTCATTTAAATATACTCAAAAGATGGCGCCACTAAATATTTATCAGATTCTATGCATTGTTATTGAAGAATATTTCTTGAATCTAAATTGAAATCAAATTATTGGTGTTACTCGTAATATATTTATATCCATTTCAAATGAAATTTTCTTGTTAAGAAAATCTTAAAAAAAATTCACACACATTTGTGAGGAAAATCTTTTTTTTTTACCAAACACAATTGAAACTTTTTTCAGCTGAGTATTCTGTTGTTTCATATTCAAAAAAATTATTTTTAATAATGGAGGTTAAGAAAATATAGAAAAAAAGCTATTCATAGCTAAAAATTCCTAGTAGTTGTTCTATAAAATTGATACTTCGAATTAAGCTCTATCAAATTAAGATAGCCAAAAGAACTTTGTCTTACACCTTATACATTAATCTAGTACTGTCAATTTTTTTAACCAAGAAAACAACATATTGTAAAAACATAATATAAATAAAATTTTTCTTATTGTAGGACATTTTTCTCATTATAAGATTCACAATGTTTCTAATATATGTTAAAATGACAAAATTTTTCTCAATATATTAAATATAAAAATTCAGAAATTATACATACATGTATAGAAGAAACTAGCTTAACAAGAATAAATCGATCCAAAATCATTGCCAAAAATGATCCAGATAAGACTGCTCTTATAAAGAAAAGATAATTCACCTCATAACTGCATACACTTTTTTTTGAACAGCATCTAAAAAATATATAACTTACTTTTCTTAGAAAAGAGAGTAAAAATAGAAAAGATGATTTATGAAAAATTAAAAAAGTTTGCAGAGCAGTAAAAAATCTAAAAATGCATTTAATGATTGACAAATATTTTTTTAATATCTTCAAATGAAAAAATTATTAACATAAAAAATATCAAAAATAATTAACACACTAAGATAACTATCTCCTGATTTAAATTAACAAATTGTTTTTTAATGCCATTAACTTTTTAACAAAACATGTTTCTAAAATTAATAACGAATAATATCACTGAAATAAGTTTAGAGCTATTTGTTATAATAGAAATAGTTTTTTTTTTTCATGCTTTTATATAACTTCTACACAATTTTCTTCTTTTGACTTATGTAAAGAAGCTTTCATATATTAAATTTTAATAAATTTTTTAAAAGTAAATCGTATATACATATATAACGTTTTTTACTATATTTTGAATGAACTGAAAAAATTTTTTTCCAGTTTTCTTAATGAATGGTTCAATTAATTTAATTGCATAAGAAATGCAATGTAATTATAATAGAAACACGACACTACAAAAAAATCTACACAAGACATAAAAATTATAATGTTCGCATAATATAATATTTAGATAATTTTCGCACTCCCCTCATAATATAATATAATATTATATAATATATATATAATATAATATAATATAATCGCATAATATAATATTCGATAATTTTAGCACTCCCCTCAAGCTACCTTCAGATATAATTTTCTTTATCACCAAAAGTAAAAAATTTTTAATTTTACATTTGGTGTAAATATGATGTAAAAAAATTAAATAAATTCCTGATTATTAGTAATTAATCCAAGCATGTGATAAGAAAACCAAATAAAATTAATTATCTTAAAAGGACTATTTCTATGCAAAAATTATTAACTAAAGAAATTTTAGATATTAAATGAATAAACATTAAATACACTAACCAATATTAACATATTTAAATTTATGAAAAAAATCATTAACTATTTTTAAATTTTGATATGTTTTCTTATTTAAAACCAATGTATATATTTTTTGACGAATTCGTTTGCTAATAAAGTACAATTTTATATATTTTTGAAATTTCTGGATTATATCTTCAATATGGATAAAGCTTTCATAGATAAATGTTGGTGGATGAGACTGTAAGTGCGTTGTGTTGTGAGAGTGGATTGTACCAATTTTTTTCAATTATATGTAATTCCATTATTTTTAGCTGTGAATTTAGTCTAATTATTTCATCAATATTAATTGTTTTATTTTAAATGACTTATGGTTTATTTTACCAGCAATCCCATTTTATTTAACTATTTAAAAAAATGATTGGTTTGTTTGATAATAATACAAATAATGCACCAAAAATGTATAAAAATAAATTTTTAAAAAAATATTAACAGAAAATATTTTTAAAAATTTATATTTATGCATTAATTATACTTAAAAGAAGTTAAATCAAATTTAGACAAAAGAATTATGTAGACCTATATATTTTTTACACTGATGTTGTAAAAATGATTTGGAATATATTAAAAAATTCTAAATTTTTAAATTCACTATAAAATATAATAGTTCATTTTATATATCAAACAATATGTTATATCAAACAATAAAAATATAAATAATCCAAAATTAAAAAATTAATCTGAAATAAGAACTTTTTAAATATATTTTTTTCACAAACTTAATAGAAATTCATTACATAATTTCACATTTCTAAAATAATTAGAACAAAATTATTAATATATTGATTTTTTATGAGTTTTAATATGATATATTTTGTTTTTAATTACATATTACATTTGAAAATGTTACTGAAGAACATAAAGTAGTAAGAACTGAAGCCATTTTTTTTTGTTAGAATATATACATACATTAATTATATATTATTTATCCATGGATTTGATTTAATAAAAGAAATTTATCAAAGGTTGTTGTGTATTATTTAAATATTTTCTTGTAAAATAACTACTACATTTTTTTGTAAATATATAATATCAAAAATAGCTTTTAATAAAGACATACATTATGAAATTAAATGTTATTTTTGATACAAAGTTATTTTATATTATGTCTGGCACTTATTTTTTATTAATTAAATATCATTCATATTTTTTAGTGTAATGTATTATTTCAATTTACTAAAAAAAAAAAAAATTAACAGAAAATTTTAATGGAAAGCTAATAACAAAAGTATAAATATCTATAAAGTAATCACAATAAGCTTTGTTTTTATTCAACATTTTTATTTAAATCTAATGAAAAGCAACATGAGTATATAAAAATAAATATTTGAAAACAATTCAACATTATTAAATCGTAATATTTTAAAACTAATCAACTGGACAACGTTGAATATCATTAAAACAAATGCCATTTCTCCAAATTTTTAGGTCTTTGCATTAATTTTTGTTTGATGATCTAGCATAAAAAAATTAAATGGTATCATAAATCATCCAATAAACACAAATTCTTAGATGCTTGTCTTATTTTGTTCTATTTATCACAGCTTTTGTTGACTTTAACACAGAACAATATTCAGTGCAGTCTAGTGATGGCTAATCATTCACCAACAAAATCAAAAAGAAAATATTTCATATAAATCCTTTTGTTTCTTGTTTATAGTTAAAAATGAAAAAATAAAACAAGAATCAGAAAGTATTAGTTTGGGGAAAAAGTAATCCATTATTTTTTCGGTAGACGTCTGTAGTGATCGATATCTTGTCAGGTATATATCAAACAATTTCAGATTTATGCTCGTTGGAAAGGTGACATTTGACACTAAAATATCCTCTTGCAGTTTAATGTTTGATTAATTCAGTTACGAGAACAAGGTTTTAAAAATGGAAGACAACAAACAGAAAATTCGATACATTTTCGTTTTTCTCTTGTAACGGCGAAAAAGATAGCCAGGTGGCTAAAATTGTGAAATGTGTTTATTGTCCTATATAAGACTGTAACAACCAGTTACGTACAATTTTTGTTTCGTCGATTCCGTTCGGGTATTTTTATTGTTAGAGATGCACCTCGCATGTGGATACAGCATCGTCGAAAATGTCTATAAAATATCAAAAATGATCGAAGTTAACCGCATGTCAGCAGTCGTAACGCCCAAGACCTAAAAATCTACATGAAAGCTGTTTTAAACCTTTTTACAAAGTGAATCCAAAAGAAGTTACATAAAGTTCACGTAAAAATAATGGATTTCTTTTTCCCCAAACTAATATATAAAGACACATGAAAATTTTCTTAAAACAGTGAAACTTAAATAAATAACATTTAAATACTTTTTTCAAATAACTATTTTAGAATGATAAATAATAAGTGAACTATGATTACAGATTTTATTGCAAAAATAATTGAATTAAGATTTAACTTGATATTCCATAAATATCATAAAGTATTATGATGGAAGTTATGCTTTCTTACATTAATTATACGTTTAAAAAGAAAATAATTTTATATCTTAAGCATAACTAAATCATAAAATTAAAACAATAATGAATGCCTATTAAATTTGGAACACCATAACTTGGTGTTAAAAAATAAAATGACCAACACATACATTATTCCCTTGATGTTTTAACTCAACTCTCAATTAATAAAATAATAAAGTGCTCAAATTAAAAAAAAAAATACTTGAAAAGGTTATTTCATACATTAACTTCTGTTAACACAAAAGAATTGATTCATTCAAATACAGTAATATCATAAACTGTCAAAATTTAAAAATAAAATTGTTAGTTCCTTTTTACTTTTATGATTATATATAAAAAAAGATAATATGAATATAAAATATAAATTTTGATCAAAATATTAGCTTCCAAGTTAATAAAAGTCATGAAAAAATAATAGATATGATTCACTTCATTCTTATCACAGCTTACAGAGAAATAGTAAGAGTAACCAAATTTCTAAATTACTATAATAAAAAATTACCAATATTTAAGAAATTAAAAATTAGCAATATGACACATTTTTTGGGTACAGCTTAAAAGTTTTTGACAAACATATTAAAATTTACTGACCTTGAAAGCAAAAAAATTATATTTACAAGTTATAATTTTAAAGGTTTTATTTTATTAATGATTTTTGACTCAATATAAGCTTTTTTTATCAATCAAAAATTTGCAATTGCAATATTAACGATAATACAAATATTGTAAATTTAATCTTGAAATGCATTTATTGCCCAGAATTTGAGAGCTGAATTTGTAAGTAAATGCAAATAATTTGCCCATACACATTACATGAATGAAATAAAGGGAAAGAAAAAGCTATTATGAATGTTCAATGCAAAACTGCAATAAAAAATATTATTAACTATTAAAAATTCATGATACTATACATGGATATTTGGTACATTTGCCATTTTTTAGAATATGACATAAAATTTTTATGTAAATATTTGTTATCTAATATGTCATATAATTGCTAAGATATTACAAAATATTCGTATATATATTAAAAAATTTAAAAATATAACATTTGTTCTGCATTAATTTTATTTTACTTATTTAAAATAATTTAATTTACACAAGGAAGAAAAAATAAATATTTATTTTAATTTCTTTTCATAACACTCTCTACTAGTTTCATAACTTTTGTATAGAACAAGTGTTCCGTTAATTATACTTATTGATTCAAGTGGGGGATGATAATGTTCATTTTTTTTAAAACATAAACATAGAAAAACAGAATTTGATAAAACACACACAACTTATCTTAAATATTATAAATTTAATAGTAAAAATGATAATTTTTACAAAAGAAATTTTGATATTTGCAAATTATAATTTTTATGATTTGATTCTTGTTTATATTTAAATAAAAAACATCTTTATAAAAAATATACAAAAAAGAAAAATTTAGTAAAATTTCCTATTTTTAATTTGTGTTATACATAATTGAAATTATTTTTGAAAAAAAATTGTATATCCAAATTAAATTTTTAATTTAGCTTTCACTTACAATTGGCATTTTTCAGTTAGTAAAATGCCTTTTATTTATTTTCATTTTAAAAAATGCATAGTAAATTTGAACTAATTTTTAAGATAATTTTAATACATGTTCAGATAAATATTTTTGTAGTTTTTTGTCATACATGTACAAAAATTTTACTAAAAATATAAATTTATAGATAGAAATTTCATTGAAAATATAAGTGCATTATTCTTTGAATATTACTAAGTTAAAAATTTAACAAGATAATTATCAATAAAACAAAAATATATGATATTTTTGTAATAATAAGAAGTATATATATATATAAATATATTATGAAGAGATCACTTATAGGTGAATATTTACAAATGTACTATAAATATATATGAGTGTGCATTATGCTGCTTAAAATTTAAATATTTTTCTCATAATTAAAGCAAATTCAATCTTAATTCAATTTTGTTAATATTTTTAAAAATATATAAAATTTTTTATTTCTCAAAAAGAGTTTGTTAATATTTCAAAATAAATTATTTATACCTCTCAATTATAATTTAAAATTAAGTAAACTGTTAATTTTGAATAAAGTGAGATTCAACATCTAGTTGACACTTTAGCATAGATTACAAAGATATTAAGAAAAAGTTATAATTATGTGACAAAAAAATAAATATCTGAACAATAAAAAGCTTCTTAATTGATAAAAATAAGGAAATATTGGTGAAATTTCATTAGCAAACATAATTAAAGACATTTGATTAAAATAATGAAATTCAATAACATTTTCACAAAAACATCACAGATTGGCAGTTTTTTGTAAATATTTATATGAAAATAAAATCAAATTGCATTTAAAATTAATATTATGGTGAGTAAATGAACAGAGTAAAGGGATTTAAATCTAATAGAGCAGCTAACATTTGTTCAGCACAAATTTTTTCATAATTTACTTAAGTCAAATATTCTATAAAAAGGTACATAACATTAATAATTAAATTAACAATATTAAAATAAATAACATTACTAATTCAAATTGTATACATCTCCAGAAGGTAAATAAAAATAACATAAATGAAAAATTACAATTTTACAAATATTTTGCACTGTAACAACTTCTTTTAAAATAAATGTTTGTTTTTGATCAGTTAAAAATTTAATTCAAATATTTAATGTTTTAAAACTTTTGAGTTTCTCAATAAGCACTTCTACTTCCTTCTTGTTCTATAACAAACATTTATTAAATATATTTATCTACGTTTTCCTGAACATTTTCAAATTTATGTATATTATTAATCAATCTTAAATGCTTAAAGTTTGTCATGAGGGATCAGTGAGGTTTTTTTAAATTTAAATTCTTCAAAAAGATTCGATATTACTTTATCATTTCTATTTTATAGCACAAAACAATACATTCAAAAATTTGAATTTTTTGTTTTGCTATATATTTTGGACTTAGCATTTAAAGTTTTCAGTGAGGCAAGAAAAGGCAAGCATTTTTGCACCATCAATATTACAATTATGCAAATAAAACATAGTGGAATATGTTGTTTGAATTTTCAGCCATCTGTGTCTACTTTTGTCATTTTTTTCTGTTTTGAATGCATTTGATGTGCACAAGAACCTTACACATTTCTTTGGTCAAAATTTCAGATGATGTTCAGATACACTATTACGTCAGAACAACATGTGAAATTTTGTAGTTTACACTCTTGAATAATGTGAAATCAGAAATGTTTTGCATGATGCCTATTTTTTTTACATACCAAAAAATTTTGTATTTAGAATCAAAATACTTTTATGTTCAGAGATAAAAATCTATGAAAATTACAAAAACAAACCTTTACTTAACTCCAGTTCAATAATAAAATAAGAGGAAACAAAGTCTAGCTTAATAATTTTTGACAATTTTAAATTTTATAAATGTGTTCAATCTCATTTAAATTTATAAATACAGAAATATCCTATAAGAGTACAATTTATGTATCATATAAGAGTACACTTCATTTACAATTTATAATATCTAAATATTTTTTTTAATTTCATAATTTTAAAATTAAAGTACTGAGACTCTACTACTTTGTTATAAATAAAATCATTTATATGAGATTAAAATATATCACTAGATGTACTCAATAAATTTTTAAAAACATAATAAATTCTTATTATTAAACATTTTAATCCATATATTAAGAAATAAATGTCTAGAATAACTGTTGTTTACACTTTCATAAATTGTAATTATTTTTCCGTCTCACATACATTCAGAAATCTTTCAAAACAAATAAGTAATAAATATTAATCCTATACCAATAAATCCTCTCTGATAATATATTTCTTTAGCATTATAATTTAGCAGAGCCAGCCATCTTGTGGTGATACAGAAGCCATGCACTATATATCAACAATAAAGAACTCTAACATAATCAAGAATACATACTAAAATAATGAACTCTTGTACACGAAAACTTAACAGTATTGCTATCATCTATGTGATGATTTTTCATCATATAGATAATGATGATAGGAATATTCAACACACACATTTTGTTCCAAATATTATTATAATTGTAGATGTCTGAATTTTGACAATTTTCAAACTATAACTTGATAAATTGAATGTTTTGTTTCTGTCATTTAACTCAGGGAAACAACCAAGGGTAAGATAAAGAAGGCTGGCTTTGTAAAAATATAATCACAAACTATGCAGCAGCTTTTCTCTTTTTGACATATAACATATGCATTCTTAACTATAAGCAAATTATATAACTACATATGTAAATAAACCATTATAAAATAATATAATATTTCTATTAATTTAAAGGAACATCTAAATCTTTTGTTTCCAGTGTGTTATAAAATTTTTGAAATTCACTCCAGAAAACAAGGGATAAAACTGTGTGTGGACCTGTCCGAAGAAAAGAAGCAGTAGCACCTTTATAAAATCCAAACAATCCTTCTTTAACAATTATTTTTCGAATACAATCAAATAAACCAGAATAAATTAGACCTTTCCCTTTACTGTCAACGCCTTGATTATATAGACGAGTTGAAACAACGTCAAGTGGTGTCATAAATGAAACAACAGCTACGCCACTTATCATGCTTGCCATTAAAGCACATAGCCAGCTATTTGGCTTGAAAATCTAAAAACAAACATTAATAATAAATTAATTTCAAACGAATGAAATATGCATATGTAAAATAAACATAAATTATTTAAAGTATCTCAAAAGAATTACAAATATAAAAAATTGTAACTTATTTAAGAAAGTAAAATTTATATACACATTATTATCAATAGGAATTAGCACTTTGTTATAAGATAGAATTTGGTTAAGTTGAACTCATTTTTGTAGTTCAAATATTTCTTTAGCTTCATTAACAAAAATTTTTTTAGAGATGCAATTAATGTAAAATTTTAGATATTTTAAAAAGATTCTCTGGTCTTTTCAAATTCAAATTACCAATATTTAATATATTATTATATAATAAATAATATTGACAATCATCATTATTTCTTATTTTTTCAGTTACTTCCATTATTACATATTTTGTACTGAGGTAGTAGTCTCTAGGTGAATGTTAATTCACATATTAATTAGCATAGCCTTAGATATTGTATTTAAATAAGTAACAGCTGCCATCTTACAAATATAAATTTTTTTTTCATTAAAAACTTTTTTATAACTTTATTAACATATATTCTACAGAATTATATTACTAATAATTTGAGATACTTCAAAATGATGTTTTTTATTCTTTAAATCTTTCAGAATATTTTTAATAATAATAGTTTATCATTATTAAATGAAATTTTTATTTGTTTGAGATTATTTATTTTGAGTAAAAATAAATTTTTTATGCATTATAAACTATAAATATATATATTTGATACATAAACTATATTACTGAAAGTTTATAAAAAGAAAAGCAATTTTTACAATGAAATGATGCTATAATGGTAAGAATTGTGAAAGTGAATATATAAAGCAAAGTTCATTTTTATAAAAACACTAGGAACAAAATTAGCTACATAAATATCATTAAAGAGTAATATAAATAAAGATAGTATAGAAATAAAAACAAATATTAGTTTCTTATATTTATATATATGCTTCTAATGACAAATTTTTAAGTGAATGTTAATTTACATATTAATTAGCAGAGACTTACATACACATGTGTGTATTTAAATAAGTAATAGTGGCCAACTTATGAATATAAAATTTATGACACTAAAATAATTGAAAATGTAAGCATTGAAGTTAAATGAAAACTAAATTGTAAGTAAAATTTAAATTTCTTTCATTTCTTATAATAAATATTTGAATTTTAGAAGCTGACAAATATGAATAAGCATAAAAAATAAATAAAATAAAATATTCTTGAATCTTTTATTTTTTTATTCTAATATAGTTAAATGTTATATTTTTAGGATTTCTCTTATAAAATTATACTTTGTTAATTAAAAGTTGCATTTAATATTCATATTTCATAGTTTAAAATATTCATAGCATATTAAAAAAATTAATTTAACTTATAATATACATAAATAAATATAAATATATAAAAAAAATTTATACTATTCATTGTTACATAAAAACAATTTAAAATGAAAAATTTGAAATTTAACAACTTATAAAACAAACAGCTTGTATATTTATAATAATATGCCAACAGTTAATTTTAGTATAAAATAGATTAAATCAATTTTCAAAACTATAATGTAATGTGTTATTTATTCAGTGACTATATTTAATCAATAATTTAAAAACAAAAATTCAATGCAAACAATGTACTTGAAATTAATGTAAGCAGATTAAAATCTAAAAATATTTTATCTCTTTCAATAAATCTTTAAAAGTACTTGTTTTTCATTAAAAAATATAATTTTCTTTAAGTAATTATAAAACAAATACAATTTATAATCAATGAAATTAAGAATGATTGTAAACAGATCATAAATTTAAAAAATTGTCAATAGGAGAAGGTTTAGTCCAAATTCCTTGAATTTCCTTATTGCTACATAAATAAAAAAATTAACTAACATAGTTATTAAAAATTATATTTTTACACCAAAATTTTACTCTTAGCACATAGAAGGATACAAAAAAGGACAAACTAAGGCAAATTATAAGTTAGCAACAAAGAGAAAATACAAGCAGAATTTAAAATAGAAATATATAATTTGTATTTTAAATTCTGCTTGTTATAGTTTTTTATATTATTTTCAAAAATTAAAAATAAGTTCAATTTATAAACTTATTTTTACTGCAAAAATGACATTATGATTTGTAAAATAAAATAATTACAAAATATTATTTTCTCAATAATTATTTCTAATTTCTTTATATATACATTTTTTCGGTTTTCATGGAATTAAAATTTTTTAGCAAGAGCTTATCAAGGATTGATTCAAAATAATTTTTTTCTTTAGCTTCTTGATTTTTATAAACGAAAAATATTTTAAATAATAATAAATTTCTCTAACATCTTCAACCACTTCCTAATCCCCGTATTTAATATTAGTTTATTGTTAAGGAGAAACACATAAAATTCTCATTAACTTAATCAGTATATGTCAATATATCCAGTTAAAATATGTCATATATTTAAGTTAACTATATACTCTTTTCTATTTCTTATTGTTGTTTTTTATATTATTTTCAAAAATTAAAAATATTTTAATGCGCTAAATAGAATTATCAAATTCATACTATGCTTATAGAATTTTAATATAAAACTTATTAAAATGTTGTATTAAATTAATGGAGAAATCTTTAGTTGATGATCAAACAAAAATTACATAAATAATTTGAAATTGATAGATACCATCAATGGATAGCAAAAATTAAAATGATAATCTTTTAATAAATTTCAAACATGATAATACTGAAGAGTAATTTTATTGCTTAATTTGCTGTTTTATTAAAAGAACAAATTTTTTTAAACTAACAAGCAAAATGAATATAACATTTAAATGTTTCAGAAATATTAAAGATAAGCAATTATATAATATATTATCTACCAATAAGTAATTAGATACCAACAATAAGATAGGAAAATGCTTATTCATAATCAAAACATGATGAGATTCAAAATCAATTAGATTTCATTTCTGCCATCACCAGCTCTTGTATAATTACAGTTAATATTTTCTTATTAGTTTTGGCTTGTGTAGAAGATAGATTTGTTCACCAACTCATTGCAAAAGGGGAAGCACCCGTAAAATTAATGTTCCATCTTGAACCATTAGGATTCATTGGTGTTAAAGTTCAAATTTTGAGCCAGCAAATTCAAATATTGACCCATTCTTTTATACTAAAAAAGAAGCCTGTTACTGTTATATTGGAACTAAAAAGATCCATTCCATAAAACATAGAATGCACATAATCATAGAGAATTATTGAGGTCTTGGAATTCACTCTATCAAATATCGAGACAAGGAACTTAAATCATATTAGGAGAAACATCTCCAAAGCATAACACTACCTTCACCAAACTTTACTATTGGTATAACATAGTTCAATATAGCTTTTTCTAAGGCTCCAAACTTAGGTCCTGCCATTAAAATATTGCAAAATATATCTTGATTGGTTGCTCCTGAGAGCCTGTTTATATTGCTCTACACTGATCTCAGCACCATGTTAGCTGAATCAATTTGAAGTTAGTCATCAAAGCCTTGTGGATGGTGTCAGATTGTGGGAAATGAGCAGATCAGCATCATTATGAATGATATTCATTGACAGCAAATTGGGATTACTGTTGATATTTCTTATGGATATAAGCCCTAGTAAGGTATAGTTCATCAGAATAAATCTGGAATATATTGTTGTTGAGAATGTTAGTTTCATGGGTTTTCAGGGGCCATTTACCTTTCACTTAAGCTCACATGCAGACTTTGAAGATTTTAGGCATTTCAGTTTGTTCAAAATGGGACAGTGATGTAGACACATTCACATATTTTCAGAAATCTAACTCAGAATTGTGCAACATAATATACACACATTACTGCACTGTTGTTTCCAACTTATTTAAAAGTTGTGGGTATGACTAATAATAGTACAATAGATTATCTTATTCCATAAGTATCCAAATATTTGTTAACAGATAATATAGTATATGCAAAACTTTTGAATAAAATACATAAATATATACAAACAACAATATAATGTATAAATAATTTACAGCTCTAAACTACAATTTTATTTTAAACCTTATTATAAAATAATTCATAAATTGTGTCTCACTTGAAGATCATTAATGAAAGATTTAGCATTAGAAAACGTAGCAAGCTGAGCAGCTGACCCACAAGTTACTCTACACATTGCAGCACTAGCTCCTCTCCATAAAGCAAAAAATCCATGTTGCTTAATAACATTTTTAAAGGCTTTAAACATCCCTTCATGTTTATGTTGATAGCCAACAGCAATAACCGATGAAGATTGAGCTTGAATTTGAGTTTTCACCTATAGGAATTAAAAATTCTGTCATTAGTTGTATAAAAAATGAAAGTAAAATATATTAAATATTATAAAAAAGATCACAATAACTAATAAGTCTAGTATGAAATGAAAAGAACTATTTTAAATTCCACTTTTAAATATAACATTTGTAATTAAGATGCTGTTGGAAGATTTATATCAGAGAAAATTCTTTTCTCATAACTTTTTTCATTATTAAAACTTTTCATGGGGATATAAAAAAAATTTTCTTACTGGCTTCATAAAATCCTGAGTATATTCTTGATATAACATAATCAATGTAAATATTTGTCGATTATTAAAATTTTGCACTTTATAACTATTTAGAGCACAGTGATTAATCACCAAAACTCTTACAAAATGTAAATTATAGTAACCAAGATTGTTCTGAGCAATAAAGTGTTTATAATTAATTCTAAGAAATTCTGAAAATAGCATTCCCCTAATTTACATTTATGTTTCAGCTTTAGAAATTTATCGAGCAAATGAAATTACAATTTCATAAAATTTAATATTATTTCAGATTATCAATTTTTTTCAAAATAAGCATTAATATAATAAAATGTTCAACATTTATTGGCAAAACATTCACAAATTAATGCTTAATATTATTACTGTGGAAAGAAAAAAATTTCCAGACATAAATCTTATAATTTAAGTTTAGAGATAAAAACACTTACTTTAACATCATATTTTTCACTTCACTATATTTAAATAAATTTCATTAAAAAATTTTAATAAGTGATTTGGCATCAAAAGAAAATTTTAATGATTCATTATCAATATTAGTCAAAGACAGAAAATAAATTAAATTTTTCAGAATTAATTAAATTTTGAGTATAAACAAGGAAGTCTGAAAAATCAGTATGATATAATATATCACAAATTTCTCAGGAAAAGATTACACTGACAGTTATTTCCAGAGCATGGTTTGTTTACAAATAATTTCAGTTTGAGACCACTGGTTTATAATGTCTTAAAATTTAATTTAAAAAATGTTTCATTTATATCATAAAATTGTACAGTGAATTTAAAAGGCATTCTGTGATTACATATAAAATTCATAATTTTGAATTCATATTAACTAAGAAAAACTTTAATGAATCTATGCCACAAATTTATTTACAAACAAGTCTTACTCTTACAAGCACTTTGAAAACTAACTTAGTTCTGCACTGGCAATAATAAAAGATTTAATTTATAATCTTGAATATATTTGCATAGAATCGTTATAAAACATTTAAAATTAAACATATGATAAAAATGTTAATTTTTATATATAAAATAAACAAAATGGAGCAATTTTTTAAATTATTTGCTTTTAGAGATATAAAAAAAAAAAAAACTTTAAAAGATGGATTCATGAAAATGCTTGATTCTAGGTTCAAGTATGCAAGTAGTTTCATAATAACAAATTATAATTTCTTTTCAACATGGAAATTGACATAACACAATTTAATCACATTTAGTACAGAAAGTACATTTTAGGGAAGATATTGAAAAATGCCAAAATGAAACTGATAGTGGCCAATTAGTGGGACAGCACTCTTTGAAAAAGAGTCACAAATCCCTTCCCTAATACTATTTAACAAGAGGAGATAGATTTGCATTTGCATTATTATCATATTCACCTCTTGAGAGATTATCAAAGTTTTCTAGTTTTTCTTCTTTGTGACACTAGTCTACAATCCCCTATAAAAAGTCCTCTTCAAAAGCTATAGGCAGTGGATATATAAATTTGATTAGAAAATTTGACATATTTGATTTACTGCATTCAAAATTTAATATAATACAAATTCGATTCATAAATAATAAGTTAGTAACTTTCCTATGAATAACGATAATTTGTCTGATAACAAGTATGCAGTTTACTTTTAAAAAATATTCTCTTTTGTCTGAATTCAGTCTAAAATAAAATATTATCAAAATGAACATATTGAAGCTGAAACACAGTGTGTATCACACATAATCTATGCAAATAAATTCCCATTTTAAAAATGAAATAATTTATCTGCAAGGAATTTTTGAGAAAGGATAGCAAATATTTTCCAATTTTAGAGAATATACAGTATTTTATTCAATTTTTGGCTCAAATTATTAGAAAAAAATAATATACAAATTATGAAATTCACTTTACCATATAAAAAGGGCTGCCAACTAATGCACCCATGCATCCAGAGGTTGCACCTGCAGCCATACTTCGAAAAAAACTAATACCATCACTTGAGTTAATGAAACCACTCTTCTGCATAAATTCAAATGAACCAAGTCGTACTCCATTCATGAATATCTGATACCATAATGCTGGTACCAATCCTTTCTGTAAAGCGAAAAAACCATCGCTTTTGGCTATGACATAGAAAGCCTGAAAAGCATTTTTATAATGAACCGTATAGACTCCCCGACTTTGTAATTCCCCTTGTAATTGTAGCCGTGTTTTCACAACTTCTAAAGGATTTGTAAAGACACCTGCACAGCATGCAGCGAATCCTCCAATAACGAATTCCATGAAATCAATACTCAGACTTCAATGCATATGGTAAACTTTTGAAGTGGTTCACAGAATAATGCAGGTTTTATTCAATAATCATCATAAAGTTGGATTAAAGAGTAACATACGTCCTATTTTTAAGATTAAGAAAGATTTAATGACATTAAATCTGATTTATAAATTTAAGAAAATAAATAATTTGCCCATTTCTAATTTATAAGTAAAAAGAAGTGATGAAACACTTGTTTACAAAGATTGCAGAGATAATCGTAAATTTTTTACAGGTCACGATTTTAGAAAAAAAAATATAAGCAAGACAAAATTTCTCAAATATAAACAAAATACCGGTAAAAGTTACAGTCCCGAATATATACACTTTTCAATCATACTCTGCAGATATATTTTCCAATTTTTGTATTAATAGAAAACAATTTTTATATATTTCTAGAAAATATGTTCATTTCATCTGTAACAAATTTGAAATTTTAATATTCTTTATAAACTCAATTTAATTTTTAATTTTTTTTACTTAAATTATTACAATTAATCAACTGGCAACAAAACAAATCATTGAAGAAAGAAAACAAAAGTCAGTCTTCTATCAAATTAAAATTTTATACATCTTCTTACTGTAAAGTGAGAAATTAATTGAAAATTTATAAAAGAAATTATGACTAGAGGCTATAATTATACTTACTGCTGAAAGTATTAGTAATTAAAAATTAACTATGTCTGCCATCATACCAAAAATTAGTTCTCTTTCCAATCGTGTTATTCGAGTTTTAGGATGCAATCCAAGTCCTATGACATTACAGGGAACTAATACATATATCATTGGTACTGGAAAAAAGTAATTGTATATTTCAAATTATAACATTTTGTAAAAGCATTATATATTGAATGTTTAAAAAAAATGTTGAAAATGCAAATATCAGTTACTAGATTCCATATAAATGTAAAATATTATACGATTCGCAACTTTATATATTGGTTAGACGTTTTAATCCTTGACAATTTAAATAGCTATAAACATTTAACTTTGTGGCGTAAAGGTACGTCCTGATTTCTATACCAGCTTATGTTTCCAATTGCGGATTTTGTGTTGAAGCGGGTACTTCTTGGTTAGGCAAAAAATCTGGTGATAAAATTTAATTTCTGGTAATCCTGGTATTTTTGCCTCTTTCACTAAAGTTATTTTAAGGTTTCTTATATTTTGTTACTTATGTCTTGTTGCCTATGTAGACATCAAAAAATCAAAAGGAACCCGTTGGTTAACTTTTACCCAAATTGCCTATAAGGCAATCATTTGAAGAAACTTCAATCTCCAATTATCTTAGTTATATTTGTCGTAAAATGAAGTAATTAACTGAAAAGTCCTGATTTTAATAAATATGCAATACTCTGCAAATTAAGGATTTTAGACCTCATGTTAATGAAGGGGCTCTTCATTACTCTCATAGCCACATACTAAACTTCGGGATAACTTACCGAATTGGCAATTCTGATTTCAGAGATATCCTACATCATTTGATAATATATATTATGTTTGACATATATAAGCAAGCTTGAATCCAACTGTATCCATACCTATTTAAATAATATATATTTTTAAAAAGACAAAATGTCAAAACAAATAAATTAATGTTAGTTAATAATAAAAATACAAGTAAAATGATAAAGCATTAAAACTCTCAAATAAAGGGAAACGATAGAAAAAATCAAATTTAAATGAGCATGCAAAATGAACAAATGTAATAAATTCCAAATTTTATAATTATTAATAGGATGAAAGATTCTTTTAGATTAGTTAAACAATTTGTCATATCTGGAATAAAAAGTATCAATAGAAATGTCACATAAAAATAAAATATTGACATTGGCCAAGGTGGCCTGGTTGGTTAGGGCATTGTTTTCGTTACCGGAAGATAATGAGTTTGAATCCTGGCTTTTCTGAAGATCTGTCGTGTTTAATAATGGCAGTTGGGGCACTTAAAATATGCCGTAGTCACAATGTCCTCCATGTTCCCATTCCAAATTAATACCTCTGGTAGTGTTATGAGCCAGACCATGGATCTCTCCTGGCTTCCTGTCTCTAAATTTGAGGTCCCAGATGGTGCTGTCATCTATTCTAAACATCGCTATGACCCTTGTAGGTCCAGTCGTACTTCCACTCTTGTTGGAGAGTGCTCTATTCAAAAATGGAATACGCTCTTCCTGAATTCATTTGCCCAGTCCCTGACAGGTGGGCTTGGCTTTGCGAAGTGCCATAAGTAACAACACATATTGACATAAATTTTAAATCATAATCTTAATTTTTCTTATAATTTCTCAAGATATTTAAAAGACCTAATTTTAAAAATGTATACAAAAAACATGATTATAAATAGAATATTAACATACATAAATCAATATAGAATATTAAAAAAATAATAAAGTTTAGGTATCTTTAGCTTTACTTGAAATGCTTAACTAAAATTGCCAAAAGTTTCATATGCAGTTGCCAATTTTTTCACCAGAGTAAATTTTGCAAAGTTATCTTTGAAAATTTAAACATAGAAACTGTAAATATTTTTCTCTAATATTTTGTTAGATTCTGAGTATTTTACATTATGTGAATCCAAATCTGATAGCAATTAACTAAGGAAAATAATAGCAGAATAATCTATTTTAAAAGATGAATACCAGATTAGAAACTTAATTCTTTTATATAAGTTAAGTCTGCTTGGCTTTTATGTAACAATTCCCTAAATAGAATATTTTTAAGTACATCAATCATATTCCAAATTTATTAAAATGTCAACCAAAGCAATGTATCTTTCTACTTTTTGAGATATTAAATTTTAAATATCATTCAATAATTAATTTTTTAAATGAATTTAGGAAGTCAATTTAAATGAGTTAGTCTATTTTAAAAGAATTTAGAACCCCTTGTAGAAACTTCTTTATGGTCTCATGCAGTCTATAAGGAAACCTACTGCAGATATTTACATTAATTAGAATGATTCTAGAGGAACTAAAATGATTGTATTGAATGATTGATTGACTCTTATACAGTTATTATTTTTATTCTAATGTATTTTAGTGATGTGTCAAGTTCATGAATCTTAAGTTACTTAATTCATCACCTTTTTTTTTTATCATATTGAGTAAAAACAAAATGTTTCATATAAGTCATAAGGTGCTTCATTCAAGTCTTCACCTAAATTCTGTCTCCAGTTGCCTCTGTGGAAATTATTGAATTTGTCATAGCTTTGAAGCTATTCTGATAATTTGTGTGGTTTTATTATCTCATTAGATTTAGAATAGCAATTGTTGCTAAGAATCAAATACAAATTTCAAATTAAAATTAGAATATTTTATTGGTAAATATGTTACATTATAGATACGTGTTTACCAATGTACTTAATATATTGTTATGGAAAATTATTGATATAAAAGCTGTTTTAAAAATAATTATTTGTTGTAAATCGTAACTTTTTATATTTTCTTAACCAGGCCCGACGAGAGGGGGGGGGGAGGGGGGGTAAGATTCCCCGGGCCCGAAGTTATGAGAGGGCCCGGTTAACGTTCTTTTTTTTTGACTAAAAAATTTTTTTTGGGTTTTTCCCCGGGCCCGGCATTGTCTCTCGACGGCCCTGTTCTTAACAAGGAATTTCATTGTGTAAATTAGTTGAAATCCTTTTATTAAGCAATTTTTTTTTAAGTAAATATTCTTGCTTTCATAAATAAGCACAAGGTAACTTTAATAATATATTTATTTTATGTATCTTGATAAAGTGATTCTGTTAATTTTTGTAATTTGAGATTTATTTTAATATCTGATCAATCATTTAGGTTTGAATTTATGAGAATTTTGAAAAAAATAATCAAAAAATTTCTTCTTTTTTGTTATTTTTCAGTTTTATACCATTAAAGTATATATTAATATTAGTCAATTTAGTTTATGTCACATATTTTAGAGTGTATAAAAATAGGGAATAAATTAAAAATGTCAACATTAAAATAAGGATAGAAATAGGCTGCGCATGTGACTTACCATAATTTTGTTTGTCAGTTAAGTGTTTATAGAACAAAGAAAGCAAAAATGTAAAGTTTATTGTAATAAACTTTATACCAATAATGTAATTCATGTATTTTTTTTTTTTTTTTTTTTTTTTTGTTATTCTGTGCATTTCATTATGGTTTTTGCATCTTTAAAATTTATGCTTTAAAAATGTCAAGCAACTTTTATAACATAAGCCAATTTAAATGAAGGCCATTGCCTTTCCACTGAAATATTTACCAGAATGTCATCTGAATGATTTTATCTTGAGCTTTCTGTTGAATATTTCATTGGTTTGGAATTAATTTCAAAATGTATTTCCTTATCAAAATGTGACTTCAAGAAATAAAGATAAATCCAAGTTAACTCCTCTTCACATCTACAGAAAACCAGATGCAGACTTTCTTTAATTCAAAACCAAGAAACATAATTTTCTTTAGTTATTTGAGGATATTTTTTTAGTTATAAATAAATGCTTTCATTTTTGTCTTGTTTAATATTATTTCATAAATTTTTTTAATACAAATCTTATTTTTAATGGAAAAATTTAATGATTTTATTTTGTTTTTCTCCTTAGCATCCATCAATGGTTTCAATCATAGTTATTTATATATTTAAATATTTTTAAATTATTTTGTAGTATTTTTGAAAAAATTTCCCTGTGATTTTTAAATTATATATTCATTTTCTCTTAAATTAAAATACTAAATAAATTAACTATGCTAATTGGTTATTTAGTGATTGAGAAATTATGAATCTTCCTTTTGGATTATTTTAAGTGTTACTAGATATGAAAAAGAAAATAAACATGCCAACATTTAGAACTAGACAACTTCTGTCTATTTCTATTTAAGTTTTATATGATCAGAATTAAATCCGTTGATATTTTAATTATTTATTGGACTAATATTTTAGTAGTCCCCACCAAACTCTGTATAGTTATTTTGTTAATTTCATCTAGCTTGGGGAATAATATGCTATTAAATTTTTGTTTTTCATATAAAAATAAAATTTTTAAAAAAATGTATTTCTTTTTAAATTTAAAAAAAAAATTAAGTTTTTTTTTAATTTTAAAAAAATTTATATTTTAAATCTTATAGTATTATTTGATATTTATGTTATTAAGGATTTACTTTTTAGGCGTGTATTATTGGACTGTGGTAACCCTAGCGTACCAGAATATGTTAACTTGTTAAAAGAAGTTTTAGCAAATGAAAAATGCTCTTTGCACAATATTATAATCAGCCATTGGCATTTGGATCATATTGGAGGTGCTCCAGATATTTTGAAAGAGTTGAAAACAAGTAAAATCAATTATTTACCTTTGTTATTTTTTTATAACAATTACTGTATTAATATTTGTACAGTTTTACCTATTAAGATACATGTATATAATAATTTAATATTTATGTTAGTTGAGAAAGCTGTTAGATATCAAAGTAGCTAATATGATTATTTAATTCTTATTAATCTAAATATCCATTAATGTTTGTACATTTAGTTTAAATTTTTTTTAAAAAATTAATTCTCAAATATGTATGCATATATTTTGAGAATGAAACATGGACAAAAATGTTTGAAATTGTTCAATTATTTTGAACAATTTATAAATATTTCTTTACCATGAAATATATAGGACATAACAGTACTAATCATTTTTATGCAAAATCAATACTTTTGATTTTACAAAATTGAGGCATTCATTTTTAGAAACTAGTATAATTATTCAGTAATGTATTTAATAAAACTAGTATTTACATAATACAGTTATTAAACATTATTAATTATAATCAGGTTTGTAAATATTGTAATAAAAAAAAATACTTCATAAAATTTATTTTAGTTAAACAATTTATTTTAACAAACAGATGATATTATGTGTAATCTATATTTATAAAATTTCTTCTGAAATCAAATAACTTTTAAATGCATATTTCCTTCACATTTACATTCATTTTTTTATGTATCTTATAACTACATTTGAAGTATTTTTATTTAAGTCATGAAAGTAATTTTAAATTTTGTCTATCTTATCAGTTGATTAAAATGCATTTGCATTTAATTAAAAAATTTTAGTATTTAAACAATTAAAATTTAAAATGTATTCATAAAAATAAATTTTTTTGTAAAATTTTTTTTTAAAAATAAATAAAATTATATGGAATACTAAATTAAAATTTAACATTTTAAAATAACTTGTGATAATTCAAATGGAAAATTTTTACATCAATTAGATTACTTGTAATTTGTAATATTTAAAAAAATTAAATTTAAAATTTGATTATAAAATTTAATTATTTTGCTATATTTTTTTAAAAACTAATTACTTAACTCTATTCATTAATTTATTCAGACACTAAGAAAATTAAGTGATTTTTTTTATTTGATTATAATAAATAGGAAAAGTGTAGATAAACAAGTTCATTATAAATATTTTTTATGTATCTGTATGTAAATGCTGTTGAAATGAAATGAAGTGTAAAAGTTGCATTTTAATTTAATTCTTAAGAAAATAGAACTTTAAAAATTAAGAAACTAAAATATGTATATTATTATATTGTGAACACACTTGTTTAGATATTTCTTCTACCAAAAATCATTAAAATTCTAAAAATAAAACTGTGATTTATGAGGAAAAAAGCTTTTACTTATGATTAAAATGTTGTATGATTATAATAAATAATAGCAAAAAGAAAATTAAAGAATGAGAGCCAATAACACATAAATAAGAAATGTTTTTTTCTAAATTTAAAAATTGATAAATTGAATAGTTATTATATATATATATATATATATATATATATATATATATATATATATATAAAATTATGAACCTGATCAAATTTTCATTTTATTAAATTTGAAAAAGGTATTGACAAATTAATCCTTTTTTCTAAATTTTTTATTTTCTAGACTACATATACATTATTTACTAGCCTACTTCTCATTCATTATTTTTGTAAATATAAACGACCTTTTATAGTGTTTTAATGGATGATTGACTGACAAAACTATTTTTATAGCTGAACATTTTAATGAATCCTTTTTTATGAAAATTTCTATTTATTACATATGAAAATGGGTTATTGTTTTATTTTAATTCACTACCCCATCTATCTATGTTATATTTTTATATATTGATTACCAAACTTAAAAATATATATACTTAGTTTCAAAATTGCTTCATAATGAAGGTGTTAGAGACAATAAACATGAAAATTTTTTACAATGGAAATATGCATATGTTGTCTTGTTATTGAATGCTAGAATTACTATTTTATTTTATTTTTGGTAATTTTGTTATTGAAATGTGATCTTAATTTTGATTGTCATAAGCTCTGAAATAATATAGGGTCTGAATGATCAGTAATAAATGTAGTTTACTTCAACAAAATCTGCATATATATATATATATATATATATATATATATATATATATATATATATATTACTTACTTGACCAATTTTTAGTTTTCATGTATTGTTGAATTGTCTTTTCCTTTGATATTTTGTCAATTTCAGTCTTAAAACAATTTCTTAATCTTCCTTTATGATTATAGTCATCAGTACATTGATTGAGCTTTTTTAAAGATGTAAATTAGGAACATTTTTATTTAAATAATGATATGATAATTTTTAATGTAATTCTACTAAAAGCCAAAAAATATACTTTGTATTGATTTCCTTTGAGATAATTTCCTTTTGTAGTTATTTGTTGAAAAAATTAAATTTCTAATTTTTTTTTTTTTAATTTTATTCTAATTTATGTTTGTTATTGAAAAAAATAATTTGATTTTAAATAAATTTTATTGTTTTTAACATTGTTGGTTAACTCTAAATAAAAATAAAAAACTAAAATCTGTTCTCTCCTTTTAGTTTAAAAAAATTATTAATCTTGTATTTAAATTAGGATTTAAATGTAAAAATGTAAGAATATACAAATCCCGCAAAAATAGCTAGTGAAACAGTAAAAATTTACAATAGAAATAATTTCGTTAAAGTCAAATAAGAAATTTTATTGTAATTATAATCTATTTTATTACTGTTGCAACATTTATAAATGCAATTTGCATAGTTAAAATGTATATTGCATGTGTATAATACAATAACATGTATACACATCAACAAAGAAGAAAATAAAATTTTTGAAATCTGTGTACTACTTAAGTCGGCCATTTAATAATTTTACAATGAGTTTTTTGCTATGATTATTTTTGCTGATTATTTTTTTTCCTATAAATAAATGAAATGTTTTTCCCCCCTCCATATTCTAGAATGTACAGTTTCAAAATTTCCTAGAGAACCAGGAGCACAAAATTTTGCTTCTGTGCCTGATCTTGATTATAGCTACTTAAGTGATGGGGATATTATATCAACTGAAGGTGCTACTCTCAAGTATGTTTTATACTTTTTCTAAAGTCACATTAATTTCCATTTTAAATAGAGATAAATTTATTTAATGTTTATTCAGAATTTGAATTTTGTTACTATTTTTGATAAAATAATTAAGCCTTTTTCTCAAAGTAATTCTTTCTCTTCTAAATCTATTCAATGTATATATCTAAATTTTTATAAAATTTATATATTGAGTAATTCATACTGCTTCTTTAAAAACAAGTATTAAAATACTATTTTACAAAATAAGTATATTGCAATGAAGTGAATACATTTAAGTTTTAAATTTTATGTATATAATCATAATGTGAATACTTATAATGTATGAATTCATTTAATACCAATTGTAATTTTTAAAATTTAATGCAGAGTATTAGCAGCACCTGGACATACAGATGATCATCTCGTCCTTCATTTAGAAGAAGAAAATAGTTTATTTAGTGGAGATTGTATTTTAGGTGAAGGTACAGCTGTAAGTATCATTCCATATACTAAACTTTATAAAATGAGGCTATGTATAACAAAATATATATATTTATGTATGTTTTATTAAAATAGTCATGTTTTTGTATGCATGTTATCTCTTGTGAACTGATTCATTTTTTACTACTTATTTCAGTTTTAGATTATTATTTAATTTAAAATATTTCCTTTTATGTTTCCTTTACTTTTAGTTTTATTTCATGCAAAACGTGATTACCAAAACTAAATTTTAGAAAAAAATCTGGTAGCATATGTCATTAGTAAGTTGACCATCAAAGTGCAACTAATTAAAAAATATTTTAATCTAAAAACATTTATTATTGATTGTTTGACTCTTAATGTCTAACTTATTTTAGAAATATTTAAATCATTCAATATATGTCATTAGCAATTTGATTCTCAATGTGTAACTAAGTTAAGAAATATTCAAATCTTGCAGTCTAAATTATCAATAATTCATTATTGCAATTAAAAATGCAAATAAAATACGTACATTTATGTCCAATTTGTTTCAATGATTGGCATAAGTTCTTGAGTGTTCCATCTTTCCATGGTTAAGATAAAGTTCTTTAATGTGTCTCTGATATAAATGTCTTTCTTTTATTTTTTTAAGAAAATTATTACACATATTTTTTAATTAAAATTTAGGTATTTGAAGACTTACATGATTATATGCTTTCTTTAAACAAAATTTTGAAATTAGAACCTGAAATAATTTATCCTGGACATGGCCCTGTGATTGAAAACCCTAAAACTAAAGTTCAAGAATACATTAATCATCGAATGGCCCGAGAGAAACAAATACTAGATGCCTTAGAAGAAGTAAAGCCTAATGGATTGACAGCTAGAGAACTTGTTGCTGTCATTTATATTGTAAGTATATTTATTGAACCATGCTGTTACTGATATACAAAAAATATAATCATGTTAAAACTTATTGTTTATTTTATATACATTTTAATTTATTTTATATATATATATATTTATTTATTTATTTTTTGTGGTAAATAAGTCAATTTTAAATTTTAATACTTAATCCAGTGTTGTTTCAATCATAATATAAAACTTTATATTTCTATGCTATTAATTGCTGTGACACTATGCTATATCTAGTTAGTAATTGTGTGATACAAATGATTTGTTTTAAAAAGTAATTAAAACTCTCATTTCACTCAGTGCCCTCATAATTTTATTCAAATATAGCATTTATATTTTATTACTAGTTATTGGATTATAGTCAATAAAATAAATCTGTTTTCTATTTTAAAATTTTTTGTTTATTATCTAATATTATATTGGTTTTATTTAACCTTTGTCTTGGTGGTACAACTGTTGTATTACGAAAGAATGTCTCAGAAGACAGCTGTGGTACAACAGTTGTATCATGAATTTTTTCCCCTTTTTCAAGAGTTTAACTTTCTTCGGGCAATTGCAGCTCTTTTGTGTGTGAAAGTTGTAAAAACTGAGAAATAGTCAAAATGAAGAATTTTAGTGAAAAACAGATTTATTGGCTCTTTTTAACCCTTTGGGTGCACATTTATCTGAATAATTTTTTGCATTTGGAGCACTTTAAATTTTTTGGGGTATAGAGTAAATTGAAAGAGTAGCATGTTTTATGCGAGAATTCATTTATTTCATTATATATTAATATATGTATGATATTGGGATAATTTTACATTGCAAAAGTATTGCAAAAAAAAAAGGGAACAAACAAATTTGTGATATAATGAAAAGCAAATTTTATTAATAATTTTGAAGAGTATGGTTGATACAAATTACTTTGGAATGAACATGTTAAATATTGTCTCATTTTCAACGATTTCAAAGATAATTTAATAAACGTCTGTTATACAAAGAGAGAGAGTTTGATACAATAATTATAAGAATTTATATTTAATATTACACCAGTGTTTTCTTCTTCCCAAATAAGAATTTTATAGAAATATTTTCTGAGACTAATATGAGTACATTTTTTAATATATTCTTTGAATGAACAATATTCAAGGTTCCTGTCATTGAAAAATTTACAGAGGCTTACAATTTATCGTATGTCAAAAAAATTTATAAATATTTAGCCAGAATACTACATATCAAAATGAAGGTACTTTCAAATCAAGTTTGATCTCACAACAGTCTTTGTGTAAAACCTTTCACACCCAATGAAATGCAGAAAGAAAAATTCCAGTTTTAAGCACTTTTCTCAAAAAGATAAATGAGAATATATTTTAATCCGATGATATAGAAATTATTGATAACAAATATATTTATAAAAAAAGTGACAAATTTATATACCTATAAGGTTATAGCTTTTGCAAAATATAAAATAAATTGATGAACACACACACATATATATATTTGGATGTTAATAGTCATTTTTAAATTGAATATGTAGGCAAGAACGATGAACAATTTTTGATTCATATATCTAAATATGTTTCAGTATAATAAATCATTAAAAAAATATGGTTTTATCATAAATATTGACACAATTTGTGTGTATGTATAATTTAAATTGTTTTATTTCTCTAATTCATGCAGATGTGTGTTTCATTAATTCCTTGTAGTTTATTCACTAAATATACTTAAAAAAATTTTTTTAGCACTTGCATAAATAATGAGTCTAAATTACCCATGTTGATTAATATAACCATAGGAATTTTTTCTTCTCATTCATATTTCAGTTTTGCTCGTGTGTCTGTTTTAGATCATATTCACATTCTCTTTTTATTACTTTAAAGGAAAGAAATCAGCTGACAGTTAATAATTTTAATATTTCTGTTCGTGTATATTAGATATGTTACACCTTATTAACAAATGTTTTCAGTTAAGGCCGAATTTATTTTGAGTTTCAGTGTTTTTATTTTTTACAGAGTAAAAAAATTGAATTTTATAGTGGAAAACTTGTTTTATGTGTGTTCTGCAGTGACAGTGGCCATTTTAAAATTTATATTACAATACATAAAAAATATGCGTTACATATTTGTGTCACAATACATAATTAATGAACTATTTCATTTAAAGGCAAATTTAGACTCTTAATTTTAAATTAGTAAAAAATCTTCGTGGGTACACATGATTTATCCCACTTTTATAATGTGTAATAAAAGTACTGATCAGAATAATTTGAAATTTTTAATAGTGTAACTTTTTTTTTAAGATAAAAAATATGAAATTTTAAAGGGAAAAATATCTAGAATTTATTTTGTTTAACATTATTCTGCCAACAATTCAATATAATTCTTTGGTCCCAAAAGTATAAAGAATCTCATTCAAAGAACAATTTTTTTTTTTTTCCTCCTTAAATGTTTATGAATGCTTTCTTTCCCCCCCCCCCCTGTGATTATTTTACATTCTACTGAAATTTTTCCTTTAAGAATAACTCTGGTTATCTAAAATTTTATTCTAAATAATGTAATATAATTGTAAAATCTTATATCTTTTTGAATATTTTAAATTTATTAAATAAACTGCCAAATAATAGTATCTTGTATTTTAAATTTATGAGATAGGACAATTAAAATATTTGATTTAGCCATGACAAAAACTAAATTAAATTTTGTATCAAGAAACAATGCTTAAATTAATACTCCTATTTAGAAACTATCCAAACTAAAAATTTATTGAAAATTTTATGTATTTAATTTTACTGATCTGCAAAATACTAGTTTTATTATTTAAATAAACATTGTATTTGTCTTTTATTGTCAAATGTTAAAAATTTTTTTTGTCCAATATCAATTTAAAAAATAATTCTTTGTATGTGCATTTCTTTTTATTTATTTATTAGTTACTTTCTATGCTACCATGTTTTTGAAGAAATGACTAACACATTTATAGGCTAATACTTTTAACATAATGTAAAGGGAAATTTAATATTGATTCCTGTTTGTACCAAACTATTATATTAAATGTCAGAATTGTCTTTCACTTATAACGTTAAAATTATTGTATTAAATGTTATAAGTGAAAGTAAATACTAGTAATTAGAAAAATATATTTTAATTTTTGTGTTTAGAAGAATGTTAATTTAATGAATGTATAAAAAACACTTAAAAAGAAAGCGTAAAAGGAAGATTAAGAGAAATTTTTTATATGAAATTAAAGTATATAATAAACATTACACTAAAAATGTTGATTGCATAAATTTATGTTAGGTACATTAAGCTATAAATAAAAAAAACTCAAAATTAAGTAAAGATTTATTATTTACTAAAATATGTTATTAACTATTAAAATTTCAATTTACTTTCAAATAAAATTGAAAGTCAATTGATACTTTAAATAACTTATAACACATAAATAAATCTATATCACTTGTATGTTTTTAACACAATAAGGTGAAAATGCACTTTAGGTCCCCTACTCTGCCAACTTGGCAAAAGTGTGCTGTGGGTCATGTACTTGGCGGGTTTTCAAAAACGCTGTTGCCATTGCGATAATGGAATACGATTTTTAATGGTTTTAAACTAATTAGCAACCAATGAAAATGACCGATTTTTCAAACTGAAACTAATTAACGATCAAGGAAAATGCTATAAAAAAAAACCAATTAATGAGCATGCGCGAAAAAGCTCAAATTATTTCCTCCGGTGGTAGCCATAAAGAGCTCATTAGCTATAAAAACGTTCGGTTTACCATGCTTGATCCATTTATCGCCAAGTTGGCAGAGTAGGAGACCTAAAGCGCAGATTAACGCACAATAAATTTCTCATAGGGTAAGTTTTCAATTAAAATAAAATAAAATTGAGATGAATATTGAAATCAGTATATTAGAACTTTAAACGATAGAAAAAATTTTAATTTGATAGCATTTAGTTAAAAAAGAATATTAAAAAACAAAAAAGAATTAATAAATGTAATATTAATATTAAAAACCAAAATTTAGCATATAAATTAAAGGGATTTGAGATAATTGTTTAATTAGGTACTGTATGTTCTAGAAGGTCAAGGGGATTGATCAACTGAAGAAATTTAGCTTATATTACTTATGAATAAATAAAGCCTGATTCCAACTATTCTCATCTATTCTCTAATGAACATAATTCATAGGATCATCTTTTAAGTTTTAAAAGATTGATTTAAAGTATATGTCTTTTTAATTGAGAATGGCTTTTTGTAAATTTTTTTTAATTAGAAAAATAATTTCTTATGTCTATTATTCCTTCTTGGAGTAAAAGTGCAAAATGAGATGTTGTAGAGAATTATTAAAAAATAGGAGAAACATACATCTTCCATATAACAAATTGATTATAACTACTAATTAAACATTTTTTTAATAAAAAAGAATCTTAAAGAAATGTTATAAATTATTTGATAGTATTAAAAAAGATTATGTAGCATTTGTTGTAAGAAGAAATAAAGCAATGAATTTATTTAAATTTTAAAAAACTAGTTCAATATTGTTTAGTTTTATACTGTTAAAAATATATCTGTGATGAATGTTGGTTTTTATTAGACATACAGGCTTAGATAATTTATCAATAGAGTTCAATTAATGATATTTATATCCTTTGTTCATTCCTAATAATGTCATGAATGTCATCGACTTATTTTAATAAATATCTATTTATCAATAGAGTACTCCAAAGCAACTTCTTCCAGCAGCAGAAGTAAATGTTTCTCATCATTTGCAAAAGTTAAAAAAAGGAAATCTTGTAGGTAAGTAATATTTATTTTTCAAATATGTGAGAAACAAATATTAAAAGCTGTTATATGAGCATACAAAGCAGGAAAAAAAGGGAGGATATTTCTTATAATTTAATTTTCTTCTAAAGATTAGTTCAATTTTCCATTTAATCTTTATTTCTTAACAACAGCAGTAATTTACATAGCTAAATAAATTTTCATTTATATTAATACAGAAAAATGTTTTATTTGACAGATTAATAAGTTATAGTTTTTATAAACTTAATGTTGAGTAAATGCTTAATTCTTCAATTGTTTATATTTATAATATAATTACTGAACTCATGCCTTCATATTATAATTTTATTTTGCATAAATTGTTTTGTGTATTTCAAATTTTGTTTCATCACCAAACAGCTTCAAATTTGACCACACTGAAACAAATATAAAAAATTTGCTATCAATTTTAATACTGCTGTATTTTATAATATTTATAACCTAGCCTTCTAATTTACTAAACTATAATCACTAATGCTAATAGAAACAGATTATAGTTAGTGTCAAAAAATTATCACTTTACTATATATGTTTCACAAAAACTTAATAATCAGCAAGTTGAAAACTTGGTGAATTAGAAACCATAATATATTTAATGCGTGATTATAAATATTTGAAGAAGTAAAGCTTAGATTAATGTAGCTTGTTATATTTGACTAAATGTTTTATTACTTATACAAAATATTATTCCTTATTGCTCTTAATTGTTTAAAAGTTTCAATTCTATACATATTTTTATTTTTATCTCTTTATTTGTGGAAATGATGTATAAATTGTATTTTTGTGTACTGTAAAGAATTATTATTAATAATATTTAAAAAATTTTATGAATTTAATATTTATTTTTATAGGAGAAGAAATGGAGTCAACTGATGAGGGGGAAGTTAAAAGATATACATTATTGTAATGTTATTATAAAAAAATAAAAGAATATAATCCTTATTTTTAACAATGTATTTAGAAAATCTTAAACTTTTTGAGCAATAATAAATTTTTATTTTATAAATATTTATATGAGCAGAATTGATTAAGCTTATTTTATTTACTTTTCTGTCATAAAATTGTTTATATCAAGGAAATTATTTATAAATCTAATACAGAAGTAAAATTATTCACTTTTAATTCAAAAAAAAATTGTAATTTCATCTTTAGAGAAAACAGTTTCATAATTAAGCAAAGTATGTTTTCATTTCAAGTGTTAATATTATTAAAAAAATTATTTCTTCATTGTACTTCAGAAAATGCAGCATTTTTCTTTATTTCACTTTTCCTTCAATTCATTTTCAATAAGTTAATTATGCTATGAAAAACTGTTTCTTATATGTATATCATTAAAATATCTAAATATATGATTTTATAGGAATGTTTATTATTTATAGAAACATTCCTATAAAATCATATATATGAAATTATTTATAGAAAAAAATATATGATTTTATGAAATATATGATTTTCAATAAGTTAATTATGCTATGAAAAACTGTTTCTCATATGTGTATATCATTAAAATATCTAAATATATGATTTGCTGATATTTCAGTTGTAAATTAAATATTAAATTCTGTATTTTTTAAATAAATTTCAATATAATAAAAAAATTGAAAATATTTAAAAGTATTATAAAGTTAGTATTCCTATTACATTTTAAATGTCTAAAAAGGGGTTATAATTAATTAATTAATTCCAATTTTAAAAAAAGGCTCATTATGAGGATTGTAGAAAAATGAGACAGTACTATGTCTCTTGTACCATTTAAAAAAAAAAAAAAAAAAAAAAAAAAACGAATGTAAAGATTATTGGATGAACAAATGAGGATATCGTTTCGAATCTTCGTTTATCTCAATTCCAGGTCTCCTATTAGGAATGACTTCTACTCTCGGAAAATCACAGGTCGTTATTAAGTATTCTAAACCCCAAGGGGTTTGCTATGCTGATTATAAAGTCCCATCCATCCTCACATAGTAAAACTTCTTTGTAAAAAGTTTGTAGGAAATCTTTCAAATATTTTCTATCGATCAAGTATAATTCATTTGCTTCCAATTTACTTTTAAGTTTCTTCTTGTAACAGTTTTCATTTGGCACGATTATCGTCTTCTGTTCGTATAATGAAATTAAATAAATTTTTTCGGTACTGTACCTTCTGTTGCTACCCCATTCGAAGCTAAAAACGTAATTGATATTCATATTAGTATTATTATTATGAGACATTGTCCACAGGATACTGGTTCAATGGATGCGCGTTCAAATATAGGAAAAAAGATCGATCAGCCTTTACATATTTTCCACCACAATAAGAATTAAACAAATATATATTTCCTTCTTATTATTTAATTCATATATATATATATATATATATATATATATATATATATATATATATATGAATGTGTGTCTGTCTGTACTCGATATATTCAAAAACCATACATCTAATCACCGTGAAAATTTGGGCAATTATTAAGTTTATCAGTAGCAAGGCTATTGAAAAAATTTTTAAAAATCAGAATTTTGGTTCCTGAACAAATATCCCAAAAATATCAAAATAACTTTTAATTATTAATATTTGTTAAAAGTGTAAAAATGAATAAATTGAAAAATTAAATTTTTTACCATGAAATTTACTCATAGAATTTACTTTTATATAACAAGTTTAATTGTAAAAAATAAAATACCCATAAAAGTTGTAATAAAAATATAAATCACAAGGTAAGTTAAATATTGAATCATTCTTTTTATATTTTTTCAATTATTATTTGAATATTACAAATTTTATTAAAATTTAAATTATTCTAAATTCATAAATTGTGTTTCCTTTAAGATTTCAACAAACTAGCTTAAATTACAAAAAAACAACATTAATGCATTTGATGTACGATTTTTTGCCAGTAAAATCTAATAAATATAAAAATGCGATCAAAAACTTTTGCAATTATTAATACAAGAATAAATTATTAATATGTGAATAAATAAAATTATATTTACCGTGATTCGTTCTGATGATTATGCCATACTAGTTGTAGACGAACGTGATGTTAGCGGGAACGATCTTGCAATCGATATGTGCAATGCAAGTGATTCTGCAAATTAAATTAAATGGGAGCAAAGCAGATTCATTTATAAAATACGACATTTACGATGAGGCCTCTGGTTTGATTCTAGCAACACTTCTATCTATGCATTCACGCTGGATATAAATTCTTCCTCTTATAATATTTAACAAATGGAGAGGCATGAGGAAAGCGCGAACGATTGAAGTTTCAACCAGACTAAGGTGACCACAGGTCATTTGTCATCTTTCTATCTCCATACATGCTAGGAGGGAAATTCCCGACACAGACATTCTTTGTAAAAAAATAATAGTTCATAGATGAAACAAAGCTGAACGCAATCTGTTGGAAACGTGCGGACTTCGGTAATCTACCTCCTCGCATCGCTTAACTTTCTCCAAATGAAGGTATATGACGTCACACGATAAAAACACGATGCACAATCGAAATAGAATAAAGTACTGTTTCTTAAATACCTCTGCTTCCCCTCCCTCACCACTTTTTCAAAAGGGTGATTATTAAAATGTAAAATATTTTCAGGAAGCATTACAGAATTTCTCTTGAGACCCTGGTTTATTTTAAAGGAGCAATTGCTTTTATTGGAATTTTAAATCAATAAGTCATTTAATGGAGTGAAGTTTTTCATTCAAATACAAAAATAGTACAAGATTAAATACGCTTTTATCGACTCATATATTAATACAATCTTCAGCTCTCAATAGTTATGAAATAAAAATCATCACTTCTCGCACGTCGATTAATACGGAATTCAGTTAGTTTTGAAACTCGACCAGACAATTTCGGTGAGGTAAAATATAAAAAATTATCAAAAATATCTCAAAATTATTCCTTTTAAAATATAACAAAATACCATAGAAATTGTAAAAATATTTATCGTGTAATCAAACAGAGTATGACCCAATAATTTTTAAAGCATATTTATTATAATTGGGAAGCTTATTTTTATTATTTTTTTACAATAATAATATCACTATTACAATACAAATAAATAAAAATGTAATCATTGGCATTGAAATTCTAATAAAATTTTTTGATTGAATTATAAAAAAAGTTATTGTTTAGTGTTTCTGAAAAATAAAGTTCCATTTATTAATATGCATTTTTCATTGCATATTAACGGATGTGAAAAATATTTTATTTTTCTCTCAATAAATTATATATTAGTGTGGTTAATTTAATTTTATTATAGTTTTTTTTTTTATTTAAGATTGAATTTGCTAGGCAGTCAATTCTTATTGGCATCTATGAAACTATATAATTTTATTATTATTCTACGTCATTGTTTGGCCTCTCAGCCATTTGTAAACGAGCAGCCAAATAAAGTGGTGATGAAACAAATAGAATTAAAATTAGCATCTGTATACTTCCCTGCATCGATCTGTTGGCGTTGCTTGCTTTCCTTTGTTTACTGAACATGCCTATTTACAGAAACATTTACATCGTACTGGAGTCGAGTTGAGTTCGGCTAGTTGCCCTCTATGCCAACATGTATAAATGGATGGTGACCACCTCAAAACTGTCCCATTGTTTTAAAGTTTCATGACAATTTATGTTGATACGAGACAAGCTAAATATTAATGTCTAAATAATAAGTTCTAATATGAGAAATAAAATTTAGTAATATTCAAGAATTTCGATTTGTCTTAAATAAATTAAATTAAATTGAATTTATTTAAGACAAATAAATAATTAAGTAAAAAAATTAAAATTTTCAAAATAAATGTATGCACTTTCACAGACAAAATTTCGTTAATTCTTATAGAATCGCAGTCCAATCTATATTTTATAGAGAAGCCTACGCAGAAATACAAATTTTTATTTAATGTAATTGCCTCTTTTTACAAACCACGTGAAACGTATGTATGAGAACTATATAAAATTTAGTAATAAAGCTTTAAAGTATTAAAAATATGTTCTTAATAAAAAAAAAAATAAGTGATTTAAAAAAAAGAAGACTTGTAGTAAACTAGAAAACTGATATATACAACTATCAAAAATTGCGAACATTATGAGGGGGTCAATGTTGCACAAATCGGACGAAATAAAAAATAGTGCTAACAGTGTATGTAAGGTATACATATTATGGCAGGAACCCTGAATATACTAATTATCTACTTTCTTACTCAACATGATACGATTTGCATTCACTTCAATTCATTAAGGAAAAATTAAAAATGAGTTTTTTATCGGAAACCGCGGTTGATTCCACAAAAAAAAAATTATTTTATAATTAAGAATATTATTTATAGAGCACAAAAAAAAAATCGTGCTGCAGCAACGAACGAATATTGAATAATGTATACAAAACAATTTGATTAAAAATATATATATTTATCTAAAATCGTCAATTTTATTTTATATTTTTTTGACTTCAATATAACAAGTATTTTGCTTAAATAACAAATCCAATTTTAAATTTTTTCAATTTTACAAAACTGTTAAAAGAAATTATAATTCAGCTTACATTAAGAGTATACTTAATGAATTCATTTTTTCTCATTTAAAATTTCATTATTTTATTGATTTAATTATTCGCCGTGATTAATTCATTCAATTTGAACATTTAAGTATTTGTGTAGATTACACACACATGTATTTAGTTAATGTTAAAAATTGTTGAGGGAATCAATAACAGGAAATTAACTTCCAATTGTGATTTTTTTATATTGTAATCGCGCAATGCAAAAAAAAAAAAAAAAAAAAAACCAGTTTACCGAAATAAATATTTTATATTTTCTTAAGCAAATATTTTTAATTATATTAAATGTAAATAGATTCTTTCTTTCGTAACAGATTTTTTTCAGGAAATATTTTATGAATTTAATAATTGTATGTTATATTTTAATAGAAAATTTTAATATTTTCTTGATAAATACTATTTGTTTATTATAATAAATTTTTGGATATGTTAGAGCCTAATATTTTTGTCAATGTATAAACTTGACATTTGTCAAAACTAAATTATCAAAATGTGTTAGACATGTTTTCTCTTTAAAATAAATATTTTATTTAAATTCTACTTAATAATTACTAATAATATGATTCAAGTTATTTAACGATTTATTATTTTAACAAACGAAATTATTTATTAAAATAATAAAAATTAATATTTTAAGTTCATGACTCTGGTTATTCTTCATTAAAATATGATCAGACTGATAATAATTAACAGTCTAATCATATTTTAAGGAAGAATAATTATATGTATAATTCATAATTTAATTATTTATCTGAAAACAAGGCAGAATAATTATACTTTTATTGAAAAAAATAAAATATATTTTCTTTTTCCGCAAAAAAAAATTAATTTTATTATTTATGATATGTAATTTTATTTGCTTCTAGATTAAACTACCAAAATTGTATGAATATTTGAAATTTAGGTATTTGCTTTTCCTTAGTGTATTAAAAAAATTGATAAACTAAATTAGAAACTGAAAAAACTGTGTCTACATTTCAGGTATTTGTATAAATAATATTAAAATAGAATTCATGTTTCAATTTTTGATTTTAATTGGTTAATTAATTTGTAGTTTTGGAAAATTTTCAAAATTTATTTAACAAATTATCTGGTCTCAAAAAATTATTAATCAAGATTCGTTGTCATGTTTTTAATTATCATTTCGTAATAATTTTGTGATGTTTCTGCTCATTTCTTTTTATCACAACTGCTTTTGGAGCAATACTGTATAAAAATAACTTGAAAATAATTATTGACGCTTAAGCAACTCTTCTTTCTTTTAAACAGTTAGTATAATGCAATATCTTCGAATTCATAATAAGTATTTCATGTTTTTTTATCAATAAATTTTTATCAAAAATTAAAAAAAATCAAAAAAAATTATAACAATAAATTAATCAATAATTGGAAATAAACAATAAATCAATTTTAATATAAATTTTTTATCAATAAGCAATCAATAGTAACTCTTAATTCTATGTTTTATCAATAAAATTATTAAAACTAAGAATTTCGAAAATTTTTATTCAAAATGTTTAAAAAAATTTCGTGATAAGAAAATAAGCCACTTCCTTATTTTACATGAATATTAGATGTTGCTGAGTTTGAACTTACTATGAAGATGCTCATGACAAATTAGATGGTCAAAAATATTTTATATATATATATATATGAGTTATTTATTCATATTTTATAAATCATCAAGTTGATTTAAATATATTAAAAAATATAACTTTGCTGTTCATCGACGGTTTTCTAATTCCTGTTTACAATAAAATATATAATGGGCTTTATCCTACTTTCCTTTTCATAATGATTAAATTTATCTTTCACAGAAAAATAATTCTGCTATATTTTTCCAGTTTAAGAAAAATATTGGATTAAGTATGAAATTTGAGATGTCAAAAATCCATTCCAAAGTTCGAACTTGAAATTTAGAAGAGACCAGAATGTTCCTTAGAATACAGCTTCAACTTCGGAAGAAATATTTTAGTCATAACTTTAATTTATTAAGTGATTAATAAGAAATTTGTGTGTTTTTACTCTATCCAGCATTAACATAATCAATATTTATTTCTAATAGATAAGTGGGACTTTAATTAATCTATAAAACAATATTTACACGTTTATATTTAAAAACGTCTTTCAAAACACACGTTTCCTATAATAATAATATTTTTAGGTTAAATTAAGATTTATATTGAGAAATATAACCAAAATTTGTATAATTTTAAATAATTTTCTACATAAAAATATCTGTACAATTTTTTTTTTTTTTTTTTTTTTTGTTCAAACATTTATAAATTTCTGTATTGCCATTTCAAATGAATAAATCAGATGATAAGAATAGGTGTTTAATTTATAAAATATCAATAGTATTAAATTAATATGTACAACTTCTTTGTGTAGAAGCTATTGCTTTTTAAGTATATGACATAAAAAATAATTTAATTACTCTCAAATGTACTTAATGTTATTTAAATTTTAATACATGCACTTTTAAAAAATATTGATATAACTAAATAAGCTTCTTTTATTACTAATTAAGAAAAATTTATTTTTAAATAAAAAAAATATCAATAATGAATAATTTCAATTTTAATTTAATAAACCAGGACTAAGTCTTTATCAGACATTTAGGGAGAATATTGTCTATGTAAGTGAGATTCCATTGTGTTGTTGGTGGATAAAAAAAATAATCTGAAATATTTCCTTACAATTTTAAAATCTTTTTAATTCTGTTTCTTATTTAAAGAAAGTGCGTGTACACTTTATTTATTTATTTTTGAAAAATACATAGAAAAAAAATATTTCTCAATATTTTGATCTTTTTGATTTAAAGTTTTCACTTCTCAAAAGTACTCTAAGAAAAAGGAAGTTAACTTATATTAAAATTATTAAAATATTTCAATATTTTAAAATTTAATTTAAAATTATTGCTCCAAAATAATTTTTTATATATTCGTTTATTAAACTGACTAATTTCTCAACCCTTCCATTTTTTTTTCCTTTTCATAGGTTGTCAACACAATATTCTACGGTAGCAACAAGCATTCTACGCTTTCATTGGTTAATTCAAATTCGACCTTGTTCCATTTATCTCTAGTTTTATCAGCTTTTCTTCCTGATATGTATTTTAGGCCATGACGTTCTAGTGAAACATGACGAGAAATAACTTGTTTGTTGTAACAAAATCAAACTGAAACTTTTGACCTCTAAAATACGAACTGAAACTTTTTACGTATAAAACGCGAACTGAAACTTTTGACTTGCAAATTACGAACTCAAACTTTTCACTTGTAAAATACGAACTGAAACTAAAAAGCCATTTATCAATGATTATTTATTAAATGTTTTTTCAGGTTAATATAAAATTACATTACATTTATTCTGTAAATGTTTTCAGTATAATTTAAATTTTAAGTATTTTTAATCACAAAAATGCCAAAAAAATTCTTAACAATTAAACTTGGTTTAAAATAGTTGTAAGCATTGATTTTTAATACGTTCGTAATCAAGGTAGACTAAAATAATCAAATAAATAAATAAATCTTAAAAAAATTATCAACAACCAAATTATTAAAATTAAATTTTTTTTAACATGTATATATTTTTTCTCACTTGTAAATAATGATGAACCTTTTACCCAAATTCAATATTTGGGTATTTTAAATAATTTCTCAAAAATAAATAATATACATTTATTAAAAATAAATAATATACATTGATGACAAATCATGTAGTTAGTATTTACAAAATACCTTTTGATTCATCAAAATAATATATTAAAATCTTAATTATTCTTCGATTACATTGTAATAATTTTATATTTAGGAATGATCTGTATAAAATGGGTAAAACTGTACTGGTGAAAACAAATACTTAAGTAATATATTACCATATTTAAGTAATATAATTTGTGAAAAAAAAATTATAAAAGAAATATCTGAATAAAATTAATATTTTACAGAAATATCTGAGTTGCTTCTAAAAATTTTAAAGTTAAAAAATTAAATTGTAAAAAATATTTAAATTTTTATAAAATTTGATGATTATGATTATCTATTGCATTATGAGTGGCTTATATTCATAACAGTCAAATATAAACTACACTGAATGAAAACACAATATTAGACACAACGGTAACATAAGGTAATAAAAGAATTCAGAATCTTTCAAATTCTTAAAAATCTGTAATTTATTAAAAATCGCATAAGTATTTGCATACTACATACTCTTTCATTTTGAAATTACAGATAATTTGATTATAAAAATAAAGGAGGGAGCAAGAATAGAGAAAACTTATAAATATACAAATTAACCATGCGAAATTACATGACAAAAATATTTTTATGCATTTTTAAATTATTTTCTTTTTCGTTTTTTTTTTTTTTTTTTTTTTTTTTTTTTAAAGAAAAAATAAATCGTACGAAGGGCGTTTGAAATGATATGGACAATGCAATCTGATTGCTAATTCTTGAATTATACTATTATGATATTTTTAATTTAATCTGTGGTGTAGCTCAATTTTAAGTAACAAAATGTAACTCAATTTTAGAAAAAACTAGATATAGGTATTTTTAATCTTTATAATAACGTTTTGAATTATTTGACGAGCGCTTAAGGAATTTCGATAAGATCAGTAAATTGTAGGGTAATCTGCATTATAACCATATTTATACATAATAACTTTGGTCAGACATGTACTGATAAATAAGTTTTTAATTAATGGAGTAGCATATTGTTTGAGAAAAATGTAAGCTCGCTGTAAGCCAAAACACATATATTTCATCTTACATTTCAAGCAAAATAATTATTATTTGAATTTAATATATTAACAAATGTCATTATTGATTATTCAATATTGAATTTATTTCTATACTTTGTAAGAATTGTTAATTAATATAACTAGATACAAATTTTTAAAAATTAATTTCCTTCGCAAATAATTTTTGGAGATAAAATCAAATTTCAAATTTATATGTGATTTATAAATACGATATAGGAATAAATATTTCCGCATAAACTTAACTGATGTTATTCAAATATACTACATATAAATACGTAAAACAAAATGAAAATCTATGCGGAACGAAACGCTGAAGAAAGCCGCCACTCCTTCCCCTGAAGGCAACTGCATTCTTTTGGGTGGGAAGACAACGAAGAAACAAGTTCATTCGCTTCGAACGCTGGAGATCAATAAAAGTATTTTTTTTAGGATATCCATCAAAAGTGAAATTAGCAGAAAAAATAAATAAATAAATATATATATATACATATTTATTTATTTATATATAAGCAAATATTTTTTATAAAATATTTGATCAGTTGGAAAAGGAAATTTTAAAAAAAAATCACATTTATGGTATTATAAACACATTATTATATAGTTTTTCTAAAATATGAGCAATTTTTCCTGCATACATTGTGAAAATTTCATTTTTTTTGTAATTGAAATATTAATTATAAAAAAAATTAAAAAGAGACATTACGATATGAAAAATTTTTTTAACATAAATTTATTTATGAAGGGATAGAAGTTTTATAAAATTAGTACAAAACTAAAATTTAAGAGGGTTATAAGTAAATTCAAATATTTCATTTGTTTTAATATTATTCCAAAAGCAATTTTTTTGACGGTTTCTTCCACGGAAACATCTTTTAGGATTTTTCGTTTTTAGATACACAATAAAACTAGTTAAAATTGTCAAAAATTAGGCCACAAAATTTAAATAAATAAAAACTTTGATTTTGAAATACTTTTGTAAAAAATTTTACTTTTAAAATAAAATACTCTTTTAAATTTTTATTCATATAATTTTTAATTTAATTTTCATACAATTTTTTTTCTAATTAAAAATAACAGTTACATTAATGGAAAATAATTTTTGTTACGTTATATACTAACCATCTGTATCACAATTAGTAATTATTCTGTTAGTCTGCCTATTTATATTTCTCATTTAATTGAAATTTGTTTTGGTAATGACAGGTATATTTTGGTAGAAACAAATTTCTTTAATAGAATAGCAAATATTGAGTAGCAAAATTGCTTCATCTATTTCTCAGAATAATAACTCAAAGATATAAATTTTGATTGTATTAGTAGAAATTTTATAATCACTGCATTCCATCTTCAGGCTTGATTTTTCAAAAATTTTCATTAAACATGATAAATTTAATAAAAGGTAAGTCTATATAGCTTGATTTTATAATTTTATGAATTAATATCAATATCATGCTATTTGAAACCCAAGCATTGAACACATAGTGTTTATATTTATATTTGTCATCCATTTTCCAAAATAAAATGCATGTAGTGTTTTATGAACATCCATAATGATTTTAGCATTTTTAATGTATCTTAATTATACAACTAAAATTTACAATAATTATAATTTAAAATTATCATACATATATAGTACAAATTTACAAATTAACATCGCAAACGTTGAATAGAATCAAACATTATTATCTATGGTAATTACCATTATTTTGATGACAGAAACTATCAAATGATAAAATATTTCTTTAATCATTTTAAGCGATTCTTTTCCAGAACAAACTTTTTGAAAAGTTCAAACATGTCTAGTAGGAATTTTAAGGAATTCCACCTTAAAATCTGAATTTTTTTTATTTCTATTAAAATTTCCAGTTTTTGAAAATGCTGATGATTGGTACATTAAAATAAACGTTTGAGTCCTTTATTATTATTAAACACTTTTTGGTTTAAAAAAGTTTTCAGTCAGAAAAAAGATTAAATAAAATGCCCCAAACGAAACAATATTCCTAAGGATACTCTTGATTTGAAATAATACGAGAATTTAAATATATGGATAGAAAAGATTTTAATAGAAGCATACTTTCTTGGTCTTTTATTTTATACAATATCTGAGATGATGATCAAGATGGATTTATGATATGGATTTAAGAGAACCTTTTTTATAGTTATAAATATCAGATTTTTAATCTTTGAAATTTGAGTTGAATGAAGAAAATAAAATAAAATATATGCTCTATAAAATTTGTAAATTTTATTCGAAGCAATTCTTCAAATCTCCCAATACCTACAAAGAAACTTTGAAATTTTTTACCTTTATATAAAAGATTGGTTAGATTCTAAGATTATCTTTTAAAAAGTATTGTATAATTCTCTATTTGTAAATAAATTTTTATACAAATAAAGCTTTAATCCTGACGATTTGACTACTGAAAAACAAACATTGTTTATTCTGATGTAGTTTTATTATTTCTATTAGTTCGTTAAAGAAAAAATATAAATAAATAACGTTACTAGAATTATTATTTGAATTTGCAATAAAAAAAATATATTTAAACATTTTGTGATTAAAAATATTTTATAATCCATTTTCTACTACTCTTTCAAAACAGGAAAGACTTTTTCTTTTCTGTAAGAATTACTATTTCTGTTATATATGTTCACATTTGTACAAATTTTGGCTCTTGATGATAACACATGGAGATATAAATTTGACATTTACGAAGAAAAATTTATTTTTAATAAAAAATGAATAAAATAAAATGAATAAATAATTGAAATAAAATAATCAGCTAAAAAGATTTATTACAATTTACAAAAGTGCTCAACCATTTTGCGATGTGTTATGATGAATTTAAGTCAAAAGTAAAGTGTAGAATTAAGATGAATACTTAGAAACACATTTGATGCTATCACGCATGTATGATATAAAACAAAGACATTTAATGTTCTACATACAAATAAAAATACTTTCAATATCGCATTCATTTTTTTTTTCATCAAAAATATTAATAACATTTTGAAAATATCATTTTCCCACCTAAAAGAAAATAGAAAAACTAGAAATTTTTAAGAAAGTAAGCACATATGCTTACGAATATATGACAGTTACTTTCCTTGAAACCATTTTAAATGATTTTAAAATAAGATTTGTTCTCAGTTTTTCAATTTGAAGAAAGGATTCAAATAAAATCTTTACTAATGTTTTTTTATGTCACAATTTTAAACAAAAAATGTGCGTCATTTATGCACTAATGGTTCAATATCTTGATGCAAAAATGAAAGTATAACAATTTTTAAGATTTGATCTAATAGATATTACAAACAAATTACAAACAAAACCTGTTACCAGTGATTGGTTTCATTAAAAAGTAAAATGCTAGTCTAAATTTGGAAAGCTATAGAACATCTTGATTCCGGGATAATCCTATTAGCCAGAATTTAAAAATTGGTATATTTTGTGATACAAAAATTTCAAAATTAAAAAATATAATTTTCAACATTGGAAATATGAAATAGGTGAAAATGTACAAAAATTGCATAAGATACCTAAAAAAGATAAAAATGTAATAATTGTTAATATTTTAGTTACAACTAATTAAAATATTTTTCACATAATGTGCTCTGTAGGTTATTTATTAAATATGTTTATTTGTATTTAATTTAAACAATTAAAAAATCAACAAGATTGCATTAATAAATCAAACAATTTTCTTTCTTTAAAACTGCTTCACTTAAAACAAAATAAACAATGTTAAATATCAAGCAGTTTTAACATTAGGTTTCGTATTAATTTGCAAACACAGCATATAATTTTAGAATTACATGCATACAATGATAAATATTTAGTTTAAAACGACTTTTATTGTCCAAATATTATAAAAATATTATCATACGTTACAGAAAAATGATGAAAAAAAAACTTCAAAGAATACACAAATCAAATTCATTTGTTCTGCGAACTTCAAAGGGAAATCAAAAAATTTTATTAAATGAATTGTATATATCTATTAAGATTATTAGAATTTGTTCGAAAGTTTTATGTAGCTGAAAAGCATTAATTTATTAATTACTTATCAGTTATAAAGACTAAGGAGTGAAAAATTGTCAATTTTTTTGACTCTTACGATTTTTTGATATTAAAAATAAATATACACAGCTTTCAAATATGCCTTTATTAATATAAGTTAGTTTGAATTTGTACAGTTTAATTTAATTTATAATAATGTTTGTAATGAATTTTATTTTTATTTTTCATAAAAATTTACTATATTTGTTGCTTAGATAAAATTAATTAAAGTTTAACGTTCCTATTTATTCAATATAATGAGAATTTACCATATGGAATAATATCACGTATGCATATGTAGGCAATAAACATGTAAAAAGTCGCCAACCTGGTTAGTGCTATTCTTGGTCAACTTCATATAGGTGTAATTATATAAAGTATTCTTTGAAAAATAACTAACGAAAAACTTTATTTTTAAAGACAATAACATATTTATGTAAAATAATCTTATTTATAATATTGGAAAAACTTAAGTAATAGCAATATATATAAAATGGTACAAAACATAATTCAGAAGATATTTTTTAAATTATAAGTATTAAATATTTTATAGATTAAATTTTATATGTTTATAATTAAAATTTTATATATTTAAATATAACTATAATTTATTATTGAATTTTATAATTTAATAATAAATTATAATATAATTATTATTATGTATATAAATTTTATATATTTATATTTAAAATATTAAAATTATTTTTAATATTTTGATTCCAGATATCTTTGAATACATATAAATATTTGTAGCATTCATCCATAGATACAGAAAAATTACCATTAATTTATATTAATTGCATTTTAGAGTACTTTATTAATTTTTAATTACTTGGGAAAACCTAATTTTAAAAACAAAATCCCATCTATAGTGAAAAAAATAATAAAATTGTATAAAGTCTTAGATATACAAATGAAATATACTTTAAACATACAAAATTAATGCATGGATTATTCAAAACCCTTATACATAATAGTAAACTTTCCATTTTTAATGAAAATATCTTCTGCGAATCTATGGTGATGAAAACCAAGAATATGATGCATAGAAAATTATATAAAAGATAAATTTCAGGTAAAGAATGAGGGATAAAAGCAGAAAATTTTGTTTTTATTGTTGATCCTCAAATTGAATTCTGCTCCCAAAATACATTTTGTATGAAAAAAAAAAAGTAAAATATGCGATTTATTTATGAAATTACGATTTATTTTTTCAATTTAGTCAAAGATAATTGCTTTGAAGCTATTCTTTTTGAAATCATTTTCATAAAATACATAATCATGTCATTCTTGTATAAAGAACTGAAGATTATCTCATCAACATCTTTTTTAAATGTCATTTTTTATTTTGTTTCATTAGTAATTGCAAATATTGATTTAACTATTCTTTATGTTTGAGCTTAACAAAGTCATCATTTTATCACAAAACGCAACACAATACATGCTAATTAAACTATTTTTTATTTTTCAAGAAAAAAGTACATAGCTTATTTTTCTATTGATTTTTTCCAAGAGTTTCATATAATTAAATTAATTTTTATTTCTTGTGTCATATAATAATAATAACACACACATATATGTTATACTTAACTCAAATGCCTAAGATGCTTACTTGATAATAAATAATCGTTATGTTGCAATATAGATGTTTGCAACAAATTTGATTAAGAAAATAATTGCTTCTATGCGATAAGTGCCATAATTGCATTTAAAAATTAAGGTTTTTTAAGAAATTTAATCGTATGAATCAATTTATATTAGAAGGCACCTTAAAAGTTTGGAAATAAATGGCATTATATAGAAATATTTAGGTATAACTAGTCTCAATAAAATCTAAATGTTGTACTATTTCACAAAAAGTAAGTTGGTTTTGTAGGAAATATGACCTTCAATAAGAAAACAACATATGTAAAATACGTTAGCACAAATAAATAAAAATGCATCAACATAAAATCTTTAAATTTACACTTAATCATTGTAATAGAATTTATGTAATGAAATGAAGAAGAACTTAGCCCAAAAGGTATATCAAATTGAATATCATGTTAAAACAAATGATATCACAATATGATACATCATTTAGTTTTCTACATAAGCTATTAACTATAATTCCAATTAGCTGATGATATAATACTTTAAAAAGAAAAACGTATATATATTGAATTTATATCAGTTAATATATTAATATATAACAACATGAAAAAATATTTAACATTTTATAGAAATCAATTCATAACTATCTGCATTTGAAACAAAATAATAACCATAGGTTACTGAAGCATAAGCTTTTAATCGTTTCATGGTTTGCAGTTTAAACTGTAATATTAAAAACTCTTAAAAATACAAAGCAATGGATTTCTGAGTAAACTTTTTTCAATAGATAACTTATAATTTCTAAAAATAACCAAATAATAAAATAACCCAAATAAAAATAATGCTATTTTCAGAAAGAAATTTATATTTATTATCATTGCAAGTATTTTTATAATTTAAATATTAAGCAACTTCATTCAGTTACCATACTTATGTATACACGTAATGATCCATAATTATTGCAGATTTCTTTTTGTTTCTTGACTTAGATTCTTCATCAATATATTGAAAGAAATTATTTTTTTTTAAATTTGTTACATTTTTAAGTTTTAACAACGTAACAGCTCGGTGACAAATTTCTCTAAATATTTTCTTGGGCTGAAATAAATTAGAAGTATATTTTTGAGCGAAATGGAAAAATCGCTTTAAAAATATTATTCGTTATCAAAGTATACTCCTCAAAATATAATAGAATACTTATTTCCAAAATAAAGTTCACTTTCTAATTTTTTCCTCAAAAGAGAAGCTTATCTTATTTCTGCGTTTCTTTCTTTTTTCAAATCAAAGTTCAAATATGATGTATGCGGTATAAATAATTCTATCATTATTTTATAAAGATTAAATATATATTGATGGAAAAATAGTTCATTATTTATTTTCTCAAGATTTTTTGAGATATTGAAATCGTTATACAATTTTAATAATCAATAAACCTATTTCAAATTCGAAAAAAAACTGAAAGGTATATTAATTAAGTAAAATTCAATTTAATCGAAAACTACATCACAAAATTCGCTTCCTTAATGCCCAGCATAAAATTTCCTTCAAGATGGATAGTTGAGAATCTTTAAAAAGAAACAGGAGAATATATCACATGCGCCCACACATTTTTCATTACAATGAATTTTTCGTTAAATCATATACCATATTATAAAATACTATAATTTTAAATCACAATTTACTTTTTAATTAATTGATAATAAGAGACACTTCTGAACAATATACACAATAATTACCTAACAAGAAAAATTTAAAATATATTATTAAATTAAAAACATAAATTTTCTATTCATTATCCGAAAATAATTTGAATATTTGTTTTCAATTTTTTAATACAAGCATTTTACAAATCATTTTAACAGAAAAAATAATATACCATATTCATTCGACGTAATTAAGAAATGTTGTAGCTTTTAGGCTTGTATCTTAATTATTTGTAAATTTTTATGTAAATATAGTATGACAAGAAAGGGTTAAATGGTACTATTTGCTTACACCCAGTTTTTATTTTCTTCAGACGTGCATTTATGTGTTAAAAAACATATTTATTTCCTATTATTTACATGTATTTTATATAAAATAATTTTATAGCATATAAGTATATACAACTAAGGGCCACATTTTTTAACAATATGGTAGAAAAATAATTTTTCTACCAAATGAAACACCTAAATATACTAAAAGTTATCTTGTGTTTAATAAATATATAAGTTTAAATTGAAAAAATACAGAAAATTTAAATAATTGTCTTTTGTGAGAAAAATTACAAATAATAATGGGATTATTCTTAAAAGATATTCCATTATAACATAATAAGCAAAAATATATATATGATTTATTAAATTGCATATTTAAAGCATGAAAATGTAATCATTTTTCAAGTTATTTTTAATGTTGATACAGAAACTCAAAAGCTAATATTTAATCACTAAATACAGTACTTTTATATGTCGGGAAATAATTATGAAACATTTCATCACCAAAATAAGCATAATTGATTTTTCAGATAATTAATTTTTTTTTCCAAAAGTTTTCAAAGAAAAATGAAAGAAGTATTAATTTGCTTTACTTTTCCAGTTTGATTAACCAAATCTTCTGCGAAAACTTCATTAACGTTTGGCCGGGACAATCTCGAACTTATTTTTCTCACATGAGAGTTTCTCTTCAGAGAAAAAGTTAGAACAAGAATTGAAATGAAAATGCTTGTATGTGAATTCAAGCAAGCTGAGAAGCTGTTCTCCAACTTTTAGGCATGGCAACAATGCTTTCTTTTCATTGGTTAATCAAAATTAAAGTTCCGACCTTGTTTTTGTAACGTCAAAAGCTTCTCTTCCATTTCTATGCAATAATAATAGAAGTGAAAATTCTGACATTTAAATTATAAGTTTCAGTTT
>JAPDSC010146178.1:65663-94911 GCA_026290005.1 Latrodectus geometricus | reverse complement strand
GACTTCTAATTAGAAATTACTAGCATAAAATATATAAAAATAAGATTAATTTAAAATCAGTAAAAAATAAGCAAAATTAGGCATGGTAAAGGTCCAGTAAAACTTCTAAACTACATATTACTTAAAGCTCACCTTGCGTTGAAAATTCAAGCCGAATGAAACTCAGAAATCTCCAACACATTTGGCGGATAGCTAAATACCGTACTCTTCTCGGCAACAAGACAAACTAAAAAACACGTCTGCTCAGTTCGAGGTCTGGCGATCAAATGAACGCAGCTATAAAAGGACCTGGCGATGCTTGTTCGCTGGCATTTCTCTGTCAGAGTGCCTAGCATAAAGACTGCTTTTTTTTTTTTTTTTTTTTTTTTTTTTTTTTTTTTTTTTTTTTTTTTAAATTTATTTATTTTTTAAATTTTTTTTTTTTTATTTATTATATTAGGTACAGTTAGTATAAAGGAACTTTTCCTTATGAGATATCTTCATTATTCTTTCGACTGCTGACCTGAAGACATGAACTGCAAGAGCTTTACAAAAGTTTGGACCCACTCAGTATCGGATGGAGCAACCAAGTTCTACTTTGATGTAAGATTGGACGTCCGTCTCGCTAGAAACAATTGCAGTTCCATCAGCTGCTTCCTCTACCTGAGCTTCGAAGACTTCTTCGGCCGTCGCCTATTGCTTCGTCCTGTCACCGAATGCTTACAACTTAATGGGATTGCGGACAGTCATGCGTCTCAGCTCCTACACAACGGGGAATAGCTAATCAACTGGAGATGCCGATTTCACATGGAGCACCTGGATATTAACGGCGGGTCGACGATTCATCTTGGCCATGATACATATGTTCTGTACCCAATGACCAGAAGTCAGCTACCAATTCTTCCTGGTTTGTATACGCATCCTTTTATGCAGAGCGACAGTTTGGAAGTTTATATTCGAAGCAAGAGCTCAATTTTCTGTGGAGACCAGGCGTACAATGACTATGATTCCTATCTGCAAATCGAGATCCCCAGCTATAATCATGCAGCTACCGTCAAAGACTTTCGCTACTGTCTCCAACAACGTATCCAACCCAGTTATTCTGAAGAAGATCAGATGGAAATTGATGAAGCTTCAGAATAATTTCAGCCCAGTTATTCTGAGGAAGATCAGATGGAAATTGAAGAGGATTCAGAATAGCTCATTTGAATCATCACAGAGAAATTGAATAAAATTTGCAAACCATTGCATAAAAAAAAGAAAAGAAAAAAAAAAGAAAAAGAAAAAAACCTATGCATATTTGCAAGTTTTTTTTTTTTTGAAAGGCCGATGGTTACTTGAATCAAAATATTGACTGTACAAGAGATGCAGGTAATCCCATCTGCATTATTTGTTCGAATCTCACGGGTAAGTTGATTTCTATTTTTTATTAATTATCTATCTGTCGTCATCTAATTATTAACTACTGTTATTATTTCATTATTTCCTTCGTTACTAACTTTAAAGAATAGATATTTTAGATTCTTTTTAATTTTTATTTAAATGCATGTGTATGTAATGTAGAATGTAAACAAGGTTATTGCCGTTTTTAATGACCTAAAAGAACATGACTTACAGAAAGTGTAGCTTATTGTTAACCCTCAAAGTAATCACCATCGAGCATCTTTTGCCTACGTCACTGGTTAATTCTCCTTTCATATGGGTGCGAGAAAGCAACGAAAAACAGGTTGCCACTCATTGTTACTTATGGATTTCTAACAGCTGTGAGACACCCATTTGTTCAGCCTGTAGTGGTGCTCAATTAAGTCTAAGTGTTTCACCGGAAACGTTAATTTGTATGGCAATTTAAAGACATGTTTGAATTTCTCCCCCACAAAGGCTTCTTCTAGTACGCATTGACGGTACTTGTATCATTAATCATCTCAGAGGTGTTACATCCGGCTGTCTATCCTTACCTTCAGGGCTTTCCCACTGCCATATTTCAACAGGATAATGCGTGACCACACGAGGGGAGCATTGTCTAAAGGTTCTTAGTCAGTCACCAGATTGAATAGCTTCCGCGACCGGCTAACTCTCCGTGCATTCATTGATTGTAAACATGTGGTCCATGCTTTCTCAAAGATTGATCCAGATTTTATCCCCTGCTACCACACCAGATCAACTTTGGCAACGAGTGAAAGCTGTTTGGTCTCTGTACCCCAAGAGCACATCCAAAATCTCTTTGAATCAATGCGGAAAAGTGTGGCAGCAGTGATCTCCAACAATGGCGGCTACTTTGGCAACTGGTTTTGACAGGAACCACGCTTCACAGAAATCTATAAATTTAATCATTGGATACTTAGTTAACAAGTTATCTACAAAATAAATTTTGTAGAGATATCTCTTGTCTTGATGTTCAATTTGGGAGGCCAGAAGTGTATTTGTTTTGCTAATCTGAATTACAAATTTCTGTTTTGTGCCAAAGTAATTTTTTGTAGCCTAATTAAAATATTTAAATATAATAAAATTAATATTATTAAATTACTATTAAATGATTAAGATTTTGATAATAGGATTTTATTTTTTCCTGTATTTTTCATAGCATTTTTTAAATGCTCTGATCTTTCATGAAAGAAAGCTTTTTTAACCAATAAGTCTTGAGTAATTTAATTATTTTTCACCTCTTATTAATAAAATGTAAACATTTTACTTTTGAATTTAATCCTAAAACGTGTAGTTTTATTCAATTATACTCTTAAAATAAGTAGGTTGAGTGAGTTATTTAATTTTTCCATACGAAACTTATTAATTTTTATAAAGATATTTGAAAGTTACGTTTAAAAATATGATTAAAAATATGAATAAAATAAAATATATGTTACAGGTAAAATTATTTCAATTTTTAAGAATTAAACGTTTATCTACATTCAATGCCAAAGTTATGAAATACAAAATATTGAATTTAATACTTTATAGAAATTTCATACATAATTAACTTATAGAAATTCCATACCTAATTAAATAATAATTTAATTATATATATATATATATATATATATATATGTATGAAAATTCATTAAACACGTCTGTTATAAGGACGCATAGAAATTATTTAACGTTTAAAATTATTTGATTTAATAAAATGTTAAACAATTAGAAATAGTTTTTTTATTAACAACTTTTACTTAATAAACACTAGAAATAAATTCAGAAAAAAAGAAATGATCAAATAATCAGGAAAATGTTTCAAAATAATAAGATTATCAGATTTTGATTAAATTTACTCATCACTTATATTTCTTTCATGAATTTTGAATTGATAATTTTTGTCCCATTACATCTAATCTATCTGATTACTGACATGTTTATTATTTTTGGGCAATGAAATTATATAAAAAAAATTCTTAGTATTTTTTCACATTTTAGAAAATTATATTTTGAATAGGCTGTGAAGACATTTAGAATTTTTTGTCGAAGAATGCATGCTTTTTTTCATAATTATAGTCTCTATGAAACGGAGCTTGTATTCAACTAACTTCATTGTTTGACAAAAAAAATTTTTTTATTGTAAAAATGTTTTAAATTGGCAATGGACTTCCAAAAAAAAAAAAAAAAAAAAAAAAAAAAAAAACTTTTCAATCGGTTTAAGCATATCCAATTAGAATCTTTTAAGACACTATTCTGACTTCTTAAAGAGAGAGAAAACACCTTTAGTTATTTTCTTAACAAAACTAATTCAAATACTTTTTATAAAAAATCTTCATTTTATTAAATTAATAATTTGAATTAAAACATTTTTACGTCGAGTTTTAAGTTTCTGTGAAAACTCTGATTATAAAAACGATTGCTTTGTTCTGTCTTAAATCTTAAAATATTAGTCTTGTATTTCTATGCTTTCATTGCTTGCACACCTTGGGTATAAATGTATTGTATTCCTACATAACACTATAAAGGATTTTACATGCAGTATTCACAGTAATTCGAAACATTATAAAAAAATTTAGTAAAATGCTTTACTTAATTTGTTATAATGACGCGATTTTCACTTCCTTGCCTTTCCATAAGGATCTTACAAACGAAAAGTTTATATATTATATATCAAATATTACATTCTGATTTATTTTTAACATCCCTTTCATCTCAAAAAATTATTTAATGAATTTCAAAATAAAATATTCCAAGTAAAAATTTTGTTTTTACATTAATTTCCACAAAATAAACAGAAATTGAAATAAAACGAAAAAATTTTCCTTTTTTTTTTTTACTAAATTAATTTGTATATTTCAAATTCATATAAGAGTAGTATGTCTAAATTAAAAATATTTGCTTAGAATTTTTTCTTATATTTATATAAATATACAATTTGTAGAGCAACTATTACAAGTATTTTTTTACAAAGATTGTAGATGAATCTTAATCTCATATTAATTACTTATTTCATTTCTGTTTATATTGTTATTTTTGATAAATTTTAATTTATTTTCTAAAAATGCGTAATGATTTATTTAACTCTGTGCTGAATAAAAACATTTAACAATCTCTTTGCCCTTCGAAAAATTTCACTTTTGTAGAATATGATTCATCTTTTTTAAAAAAAGAAATCAGAAATATTAGTTAAATCAGATTCCAAAATTTTAATTTTTATCTGGAAATGTCGTTCAAGTCTTAAAAACTCTTAATTAATGGCAATTATATTCAACAATGATTAAAATATGTACAGATTTTGTAGTTAGTCATATAATAAATGAAAAACGATTGGATTATAAGTAAATAATGCAATTTTCTATGTAATATACAAGGTAAACATGAAAGCTCTTGACATATTCGCGTTGGTCATTGAATGAAGTGAGAATATGTATGCAAATTAGTGTATGACGTGGTAGAGACACCGATCAGTCGAGAGTAGGAATATCAGTCGTTATAAAAGTAGGTCCGCCACGCATATGCATCAATATAATGGCATATATTCTACCTACAGACGAATCGAAGCTGGAGTGTCCCAGGGCAGCATTCTTGTTCCCGTTTTATACCTTTTCTACACCACTGACTTCCCCGTTCTTAGAACAGACTACAATAGCATTATAGCATATTACGCGGACGACACGGGTGTAATACAAAAATCAAAATCAGTTAACTTGGCAATCTCTAAGTTACAAACAAAACTAAACAAAATAGAAAACTGGTGCAACACCTTGAAAATCGAAATCAATACGGAAAAATCAAATCTCATCATAATTAAACCCCCCAGGCAAGATTCAGCTTTTATAAAAGGCTTGGGGAACATGCCACTGTCTTTCAGGCGGAGGTTCTTGCTATCGCCAACTGTCTGCAGATAAATTTAAAGAAGGGCTACCAAGGTAAGCATATTCTTATTTTCAGCGACAGTCAAGCTGCATTGATGGCTCTCTACTCATTCCAAGTCAAATCAAAAATTGTAATGGAATGCAAAAATCTCCTTAAGGAACTGGCAAATGGGAATAAAATTATTCTTATTTTGGTGCCAGGGCATATAGGAATAGAAGGTAATGAAAGAGCTGATGAACTTGCAAAACAGGGATACTCTTTCAATCCAATAGGAATGGAAACCTTTTGTGGGATCAACATGAAGACTACAAAGAAAGCCATTCAAAAATGGGAAAGACTGGAGATGAACAAAGTTTGGCTTGATTCTCTTGGACAGAAACATGCAAAAAGTATGATTTTCAACTCATCTAATAAAACTGCATCTGAAATTCTTAGACTCCCAAGATTGAAGACTCAAGCAATTGTAGGCTCCATTACTGGGCACTATCATTTCAGGAAACACCTTCATACAATGGGACTTTTTAAACAGGAACCAATTTGTAGGAAATGCCACGCAGGGGTAGAATCAGCTCATCATATCCTATATGAGTGTGATGCTCTTGCCCTTACAAGATTCACTACTCTAGGTAATCCATATCCTAAAGAGTTACACCTAAACTCCATTGAGGGCCTATCAGACTTTATAAACAAAGTAGGTGACCCAAGACAATGGAACTAGGAAAAAATTGGGCTTGGAGCATGGTACAAAATGCAACAAAGCAGAGGTATCACATATCTGACAAGCTCAAGAAGAAGAAGAAGAAACCCCCCAGGACCAAATACAATAGAACCCAAGAACTCCACATGTATGGAAAAAGCATACACTTTGTCAAGAATGCTGAGTACCTTGGTCTCACAATCAATAAAAATCTGTCATGGAAACTCCATGTAAAGAAAAAACTGACTAAAGCAAATGCAGCATTATTTCAACTGACACCGATTACGGGAAAAAGATGCCCCACTAATGCTAATATGAAGAAACTAATATATACTTCCATGATAAGACCTATTTTAACTAATGCTTCCCTGCCTGGAGCACATGAGACGTGAAAACTATGAAAAGTCTCGACATCTTCCAAAACAAGCTACTGCGAAATATACTGGGAGCACCCTATTATATCACTAATAAAACCATCCGTAGGGACCTGAAACTGGACTCTCTTTCGCAGCATATAGCTAAACTCAAAATCAACTTTTTCAACAAAGCCGAAAAGTGCAAAACAGCAGAATTCAACAAAATTTTCGAATGCACAAATTCTAGCTTTGAGGTCAAAACTAGACCCATTACAGCCCATTACTTGAGCGATGCAGCCATGTCTCGTCTGTTTACATCCAACCTGTAAATAATCTGTATATTCTAGCATTTCTTTGTAAATTTTATTTACAAAATTTCCTTATTATTCTTATTTTACTCTATATTCCAGAATCACTTGTATTTTCCTATATGTTTTGTACATAATTGTATATATTTCTTTATCTATTTAGCCTAGATTTCATTTAACCAGAACTTCCCGTTTTGATTATCAACTTATTCCAGAACATGTTAGCAAAAGAAATTTACTCTTTTGCCCCTGTAATGTTGTTTTTATTTTGTAAACTTATTCTTCGATTCTCACTCTTTTTCTCCCGCCGGCTTGTTGCCACTAACCAATGAGAGTTCGCCCCTCGGGCGGATCCTCTCCTAGCCACCTGACTCCACCCACCTACTTCAACTTTTGTATTTCTCTCATTTTTTCCCTATTACATGATGAAGAATGAATGCTTTGTTCTCCTTACATGTTGTTGTATATACATCAATCGAATTCGTACAGTAGCAAAGAGAAAAAGTCGTGTTGAAGGAGCTCATTCGATGTTGTTTACTTTAAGACTTCAAAATGGACTTATCAGCTGCTGCGCAAATCACCGAATATGTCAATGTTAGGTGATAGTGCTGAGAATGAACGTACGAGAAATTCACATATTCAGGTCGGGAGATTTATCATTAAACATTTTCAAGATAAAATGTTTAATCTATTTTTGTCGAACAGTGAAGTTAATGGAATACGAGCTTCAAGGTTCTGATTATGGGAAAAAAAAAAAAAAAAAAAAAAGCATGTAAATTCTTCGACAAAAAAATGCTAAATGTCCAGACTATTTACAATGTGCTTTTTTAAAATTTGAAAAAAATGTTATGAATTTTTTTATATATTTTTATTTTTTAAAAACATGTCAGTAATCAGATAGATTAGATGTAATGGGGAAAAAAAATTATGAATTCAAAATTTATTAAAGGAATACAACCGATGAGTATATTTAAACAAAATCTGTATATAAATCATCTTATTATTGTAAAGCATTTTGCTTTTTATTAATTCATTTCTTTTTTCTTTTCTTTTCTTTTTTTTTTTTTTTAAGTTATTTCTAGTGTTTATGAACATTGCTTTAACTAAGTAAAAATTAAAATGTTAATAAAAATCTTTCTAATTGTTTAACGTTTTATTTAATCAAATAATTTAAAACGTTAAATAAATTCTTACATCCTTAAAATATACATGTTTAATGAAATTTCATACACATAAAATCATTTATATTATAAAATTTTCTGTTAAAGCTGTGAGTCCCAAATTTAAGTGGAAAAATTAAAATTTTTCCTTTGTAATAATAAATTCTTTATAATTAAAATATATACTTGTGAAAATAGGATGAAAAAATATATAACTTTTGTGTTAATATAATTGAAATTTCTACTTAATTTCACTGTAGGGAATTACGGTATTAATTTATTTTCCTTGTGCTCACAAAAATTGGCCGATTGTTTCTCTTAATTTTTGCTAGATACTTTAGTTTATAGAAAATATAAAACTTCATGCATTTCATATGCACTTATCAGTAACCTCTTAGATGCAAAAAATTTCGAGCATCAAATTCTTTGCGGAAGTTTAACTTATAAAAAGTAAGATAAAGGAGAATACATTTGAATGTCAATGTTGATTTTCAGTGTAAATTATAATTCTTTTTAAAAATATAAATGACAGCATTCATTCAAAGAGAGAATGTACTTTTGTTTTATATTTAATTTAGCAACAGCTCAAATTCTATGGATGACATACTATATGTAACCAATAATATACATATATATAGGCCGCGGTGGCCTGGCTTGGTAGGGCATCGTTCTCGTTACCAAACGGTGGTGAGTTCGAATCCCGGCTTAGCCGAAGATCCGTCGTGTCCACTAATGGCGACTGGGGCACGTTAAATCCGTCAGGTCGTAATGTCCTCCATGTTCCCATTACAAATTAATACCTCTGGGGGTGGTTGGTACCAGGCTTTGAGTCTTCACTGGTTTCAATCTCTAAATTGGAAGATTCTGGTGGTGCTGCCATCTATGAGCCAAAAGTCGTACTTCCACCTTCTTATGAGGGTGCTCTATTAAAAATATTTTACGTAAACATAATATATATATATATATATATATATATATATATATATATATTATGTTGTTTTTTAAGATATTTCATTCAAATGCTCAAAGAAGGCATATTTTTTGGTTGTAGTAAAAAAAAATTTACGATCATTATATGCTTTCTTCAAGCTGTATCTAATTTCTTGCAAAAATCTTGATTCAAGCTTCAGGAACAGTAAGTATCTTTTGACACATTGAGTTAAATTTAGTATTTCATAACTTTGGCATCGAATGTAGATAAATGTTTAATTCTTAAATATTAAAATAATTTTATCTCTAACATATATTTTATGCTATTCATATTTTTGATTCTTTGATTAGAAAATACTCATATATAATTATTATCAGTTAAACATACATAAAATTTTGGGAGTTACTAATACAAAACAATGATGCAAACTTATATCTTTCAGCAAAGAATTGCTTAAATTGAAATTTCTACTTCGTAACTTTCAAATATCTTTATAAAAATTCATAAGTTTCGTATGGAAAAATTAAATAACTCACTCAACCTACTTATTTTAAGAGTATAATTGAATGAAACTACTCGTTTTTAGATTAAATTCAAAAGTAAAATGTTTACATTTTATTAATAAGAGGTTAAAAATATTTAAATTACCCAAAACTTATTGGTTTCATGAAAGACCAGAGCATTTAAAAAATACTATGAAAAATTAAAAAATCCTATTATCAAAACCTTAATTTTAATTATTGAATAGTAATTTAATATTTAGTAATATTAATTTTACTATATTTAAATATTTTAATTAGGTTACAAAAAATTATTTTGGTTGCACAAAACAGAAACTTGTATTTCAGATTAGCAAATTAAATACACTTTTGGCCTCCCAAATTGAACACCAAGTAAGACAAGAGATGTCACAACAAAATTTATTTTGTAGATAACATGTTAATCAAATATCCAATGATTAAATTTATAGATTTCTGTGAAGCGTGGTTCCTACCAAAGTTGATTTGGTGTGGTAGCAGGGGATAAAATCTGGGTCAATCGTTGAGAAACCATGGGCCACATGTTTACTATTAGCGAAAGATCCGGAAAGTAAGCAGGCCAGGACAGCAATTCCTAGATGGCGACAGACAAAGAATCCTTGGACAATTCATGCTAAGAGTAAAGGCACGCATTATCCTGTTGAAATATGGCAGTGGAAAAACCCTGAAGGTAAGGATGGACAACTAGGTATAACACCTCTGAGATGGAGCGCAAGCTGTTCAATTCATAAGTACCAGCAATGCGTACTAGAGGAGTGAGAGAGTATTATCTAATACCGCCCCATACCATAATACATATTCCAGGAGCAGTGTGGCGGTGCGTAAAGCAGCTATTCAGCATTCTCTCCACTCTAATACGACTATCCTTGTGTTGTAGACAGAAGCGTGTCTCACCTGTAAAGACAATAAATTCCTTTCTGCCGTACATATCCTTCTTTCATCGCACCATCGGCTACGGACCACATGCTTTCTATCAACGAAAGATCTGGAGAGTGAGCCGGCAAGTAATGCAAGTCTGGCGATTGACAAATAATGCGTGCAGCATGTGGTCACGCATTTTTTTTAAAATGACAATAGGCAAGCCATGGATGTAAGGATGGAACAACCGGGTCCAATACCTCGGAAGTGTAGCATTGGCTATTTACCGGTAATGCGTACTAGAGGAGTGCGAGAGTGATATCCAATACCACCCCGTACCATAATAGCCGGTGCAGGAGCAGTATGGCGGTGCATAACGCAGCTGTTCAGTATCCTCTCTCCAAGATGTCTCCAGACTCGAATTCTAGTCATTTGTTCGTCTCACCTCAGCAAATGCATGTTGTAAATTTCATATTATTTGTATGCTTCCTTCAGGGTGTTACATTTATGGTGTCCAACAGTGTTTTTCAGTATATAAAATCTTCAATAATTAAGAATGACATACATTTTTATAAGCATTCTTGAATTTAAAGTACCTAGAAACCATTTAGAAAATTTTGTAAACACAACTAATTCCAATTTAAATGATGAACAAAAATTGATCACTTGAGTCAAATAGCTATACTTTAAAATTCAAAATAACTAGTATTCGAAAACAATTCTGATTTTGTTCCCAAGTACTAGTTATATTAACAACAATGTTTAAAATTGTGAAAATTTTTCAAATGAAAACTTGTATTACTTAATTTTAATCTACCCACAAAAAAATCTCAGAATTCACAGGAAAACCCAAATTAAAATTTATAAGGAAATTCAGAAATTTTGTGAATTTGCAGATTTAAATGACTTTTAATACATTAAATTTAATACAAATAATTTATTAATGTTACACATTTTTGATTTCTTAATTTGAATGCATGGTAGAAATTTATATGCATGGTAGAAAAAGATTTTATTTCATTCATTGTACATTTTCCCCTTTCTTAAATCATTGAAAATAAAAGTTTATATTAACTTATATTTCGTGTTATAAAGTCAGCAATACACGTTTACATATTCAGCAATAAATCTATAGAATTATTTAAAAACAAATATAAATTCTGATTTCTTAGAAAAAAATACTCAAGAACTAAAATATTTTTATGATAAAATATTCACCATAAAAAATAAGCTCTATGTGCCAAAATTTTTATATCTACTTGATATTTTTTATTTTAAACATCTCCACGAATATATTAGGTTAAATCTTATGTAATACTTACTATCTTCATGTGTTAAAATAATTTTGTATGATTCAAGTTCTACTGTAATAATTTACATTTAACAAATATTTTTATTAATTTCCACAGATAATTTTGCTTATGCCACCTTCGTAGTTAATCATTTTCATAACTCCTTTTTAATATATATATATTGACACTATGCAAAAGAAAGGAAACTTGAATTTTGTAGACCAAAAACTAAAACCAAGGAAATTAAATTATATGCTTATGCATAATTAAATTTCCATGGTTAATACATTCTGTATATTACTGACTTAGTATTTAAATACTCAACATTGCCATTCATGCAATAAAATCTTCCGAAACATTCCTTTTTTGGTACCTGCTTACATAAAAAGTTTTTTTCCCTCTAAGTATGCATAATTTTATTGTGAGTCTTGCACACGAACTTTTTAGTTTCCAAGTTTTTCATTTTAATGTGTGTCAAATAGAAATTAAATTACAGGAATTTTAAAAAACAAAACAGGAAGTACAATTTTAAAATAAAAGAGTTAGTTACTTTCTTAATTCATGTTTTCTACATTATGCACAGTAAATCTGAAACAATTAGTTGGCTTACTCTTTTGGCAAGAGGCAACAACACTGGATGCTCTCAAATGCGATTTCAAAACTATAAAACCTTGTTTTTCGCAAAATCTTCTAATCGTTAATAAAATACCTTAAGTAAAACTGAAGACATTTGTATGATACTTTGCCTACATACTTTAAGTGTAATTATCGATGAAATGAATCAAAATTTTGAATACATATAGAGAATTTTTTTCACTTATAGGTAGTTTTAAAGGGAACTTCCAATTAAGTTTTTGTAAATTATCTGTATTGCAGTAAATTTTCAACCATATTTTCTTTATCACTCAGTATTTTTCTTAGATCTTATTTAATTTCAAGGAACATATTCAAATTAGGATTGATATACTACACTTTTTTATAGTATTAGCAAGTTTATTAAAATTGCACTAAAATTTGCCAGAAAGTAACCAATGTCACAAAAAATAAGCTTTATGTAATTAAAATTTAAAAAAAAAAAAGATATTTGAACTACTAGCAACAATAAAAATAGACATTTGTGAGCAATATTTTTTTTACTATGTATTTTAAAATTTTCTCTTTAAAAAAATTTTAGACTTCTACTTTCAGTGAAAATTTGCCATCTGAAATTGATTTTATGGTTTTAAATAAAATTAACAGAAACAATAGTTTACTGCATTATTAAGAAGCATTCAAATGTCTAACAACTTAAATAAATCTTAAAATAAGTCAATAAAAGTAATATAAATTTTCAAAAATATTGCTTTTACTACCATAGTAAATTACAAAAAGAAATAACATAGAAACATATCTGCATTTTAATTTGTTCATTTACAGGAACAAATTAAAATGCAGATAGTTCACTTAATCGAACACATAGTTTAATAATTGGCCAATTTTACATTTGCATATTTAAAGCCATCACTGTTTTGCAACATTTTCTAAACCACTAACAAAATTTTAATTTAAAACAAATATTTTTCATTGTAACAAGATTAAATGAATTAACAATTATAGCTCAAAGACCAATAGGCTTGCTTTGTTTTCAGTATGAATAAACACAATTTAAAAAATCATGTCTAATAGCATTTTTTAAAATAATATTTTTAATTACATTTGAAAAGTAACTATTGAAAACAACTAATGTAAATGATAAGACAAGCAACCCATTAATTTCTCGCAATTATAGACACAGTAATCTTACACATGATGTTGATAAGGAAAATTAAATAAGCCAAAACATGAAGGAAAATTTTTTTTAATGAAAATGAATATATACATTAAGACTCGAAACAGGTTACTGACAATGACGTGAATATTTTATTATGCATTTTTCAAAGTAAAATGAATGAAAAATCAAAGCACAGTCATTAAAACATTTCATGTTGTAATATCTGCATCACAAAAACAAAAGATATACAATATTCATTGTGCAAATGAAAATTTTGTCAACACAGCATTCTCAACAGGAAATGCATAACTGTTTTTTTCCAATTATCGTCCTTCAACTGAAATAAAAGACAGAAAATTAGAATTCTAAAATAAATAAATTTCAAAAAATTATAAATATTTCCACAATAAGAGATTTATTTTTTATTTAATAGAAGAAAAATAAATAAATAATAATAATAATAAAAAAAACTAACTTGAAACATTTTTTACTTTAAGCTTATAAATAAGGCAACAACAAAAACAATCATAAATAAATAAAAATAAATAATAATAAATATCACACACCACAGATTACGAGCTTTAGCAAGTTATTAAATATTATCTGATCTTGGGCAAATCTCAAATCATTTGGAATAAATTTTCTGAATTTCAACTCATTTAAATAAAGAATTAGGAAAACCAAAATGGCTTTACTAAATAAGAAATTATAACATAGTGCAAACTAAAACCGAAGAAAACAAAATATAGATATTTGCATAACATTAGATCTACAAATAAGACTATGACGATTCATCTTAGAATTTCATTTAAAAATTGTTATTTCAATGTAATTAAGTTTAGAAACAAAAAATCTTACTGTAAGAAGATATATCAATTTCCTCAGGTAATTCTGAAATATTAACATCAAATCGCTCTTGCACCTCATTTAGTGTTTTGGCATCAGCTTCATCAGAAACAAAAGTAATAGCTAATCCTTTTGTTCCAAAACGACCAGCTCGGGCAACCTATATAAATGCAACAATATGTATAATATATTTAAACAACAACAAACAATATTTTTTTAGATATAAAACTTTTCAAAATAAAGCTGGCTTCTAGTACTGATACACATACATGATAAGATTATTCATTATGAAAACCATCAGAAGAAAATAAATCTAACGCAAACAGCTTTAATTAGTTGCCTTAATAAGGGGGAAAAAATATAGTAATCTTAACAATTATTTATACCTAGAGTAAGTATCGTTTGATTGGTTTATCACTCAATGGTCATTCTTTGCAAATGAGGGCTAATTAGACTTAGCTTTATCGCTTAATGGAGATTCTTAACCATTACAACACCTACATATAAAGTTGAGCAAAAATACTAATAATTCAGTTGCCATAAGCTAAGTTATAATTTAAAAAAAAAAAAGCTATAGTATTAGTATCTATTTATTGCTAGTTCAATCAAAAATAAACAAGAAACAATACAAAAAAGGAATTATGCAGTTTGCCTTAACTTATTGAAAATTTTCTATAATTACAGATTTTAGACAAAATTTTTTTAAAAAATATATATTAATTTATATTTTAGGCCTTAGAAATAATTTAATTTCTATTAATTTTTTGTTTCTTTCCATTAAATACACTTATCAATGTACAATTAATAGATGTAATTTTCAAGGTTGGGATAGAAAATTCACACTGATCTTAGCCACAAATCTTTTAAAGAAAATCTAATTTTTGAACTTAGCCATAAAGATATAGTATACAAATAAGAATATGTATGTACAATGTAAAGAAACTATCGAACCAGTTGAGAAAGAAGATTCAATCCTGATTGTTATCACTTGAATTAATTATTCCTTAATATTTGCAGTCACGAATATTTTAATTCAAAACATATTCTAGATAAATAAACACTACTTACAATTTAATCATAGAATCTTTTTTTTAGGATATTAATTATTTCTAATGAACATTAATGACAAACATTAACACCCTCCCCTTACGACACACAATTATTAAATTTTCTAAATTTTTTTTTAAAAAAAATTAATACTTGCACATTAAAAGTTTTCTTCTTAAAGTTCAATTAATTTATAAACTGTTATGTTGATTTAATAATATTTTTGTATTAAAAAATTGAAAACCAAGTAAATATTTATGCCAAGTCTATAAGTTCAAATTAAAATTTACTTATTGCTTCTTTAAAAACAATTGGAAATGTTTTGAAATAAGTGAATTTTTCACCTGTTACCAGATTTTGCATTCTATTGTTAATAAAAAGTTATTTGATTTATTAAATTATTAGTTTATGTACCATAGAATTTAAACTGCCTAAAAAATATAATTCCTAATACTTAAATGCACAAGCATGAATTTTATGTACCATATAACAACATTTTATTCAATTAAAAATAATTACTTTATAAAAATATCTAAAATATTATGTATTATGGCATTATTTTGAAAATATGGTTTAACATACAATAGATTTTCCTGAGAAAAATTTATTTTAAAATTTTATATGGAGCATTAAAAAATGCATTTTGTTATCTTTAAATATTTCACAAAAGTTTTCAAAATATTTTTTTCTTTTTAAAATGCATTTTTAAAAATTTAACAAACTAAGTTATTTGCTTAACTATATTTAATTGACATTATTATAATTAGTTGATATTTAATAAACATTTTTACTTAATTAAAATGCAGATTTTAACAATTTTATTCAACTTAAGATTTACTAAGTAAAATTTTTCTTATGGTATTAAATTCATAGAGTCTAGAATGCAGATAAAAAAAAATACTATTTGTGCTTTCTGAATATTAAAATTACTTACAAGGAAATATTTTGTATGTGCCACAGTTAAAGTTAACTGCAAATTATTGAAATATTTAAATCATCATTTTATCATTAAAATAAGTTACTGGGACAGAATTATTTCACATTTAGACTTGGTGTCGAACAAAGTTAATAATTTGAAACACGTTAATAAAATAAAAATTCTTGATTTATACACAATGCAGTAGTAATGGTTTTTTAGTCTTTTCTAGCAAGCTTTTACTGATAGCAAAATCCATCACAAAGATTTCACAATAAGTAATTTTTCTAAATTATTAGATTGTATACGTATGTACAATTTCTTAATTCATTTCAATTCTTTTTCAGAAAACTAAAAATTCTTTCACACTCTGCCTTGCTATGAGGTATCACTAATAAAGATAACATGAATTCAGTTATTCTATCATATTTAACAGTATTATCTACACTTTTAATTTCATTAATTTGAAACTACAAAGAATCATTTTTAGCTTTTAATTTGGATAAATCTACAGTTTGTAATTAAAAAAAATTGATTTTCTAGATTATCCATGGCCACATCCTCAGATTCACAATCTTTAATTGGTATGAAAAATGGAAGCATTTTAACAAAGTTGAATGCACTCACTTGAAAATTTGTTTAAAATTTAATCACAAGCAGTTATGAAATGTTTCTGAACACCAGAAAAAAATCCCCCCCCTGCATTACAGATTGTTGCAACAGTATCAGATGAACTTCTTCATATAACTAAATCATAAGATTACCTTTGATTATTACAAGAATGATAATCCACTTTCAATAAAGGTATACCTTTAAATCATGTGGATGATTTAAGAAACTTTTTTAACAGTTCTTTCAGCAAGCTATACATTGTATTTAAAAAGTTTTATTAATTTGTGGCTGAGTATATAGACAGTAATAAATTATACTTTTCAAATATCTTCACAGTGTTAAGAAAAAACTAATATAAGCTTTATTTATTGAAGATAAGAACACAGGAGAACGCTTCTTTAAATACACTTTGAGATTTCAATTTCTTATCTTTATCAAAGATTTCTTTGTATTTTTCTCAGATTCTTTTTACATCTTTTTTGTTTTAAATTTAGTTCGCAACATCATATTCAGAATTTTTAGTTCTTATTCTTGGTATGCTGAATGATTCTAGATTTACAGAATAAACACACTTTTCTACTTTAATTACACCATGAAAATTGAAAGCATTTTAAAAGAGAATCATATTGATTTATGAGTTTTTAAGACATTTTTGTAGAGAAAGTCAGTGTGTGCAAACATGTTTAAGGATTTTTAGAGTATCTTTTTCACACAGTTATTGAAACTTTTTTTAGAGCTTCTTTCCTTTTTTGAAAATTGATTTTAATAATAATTGATGCTATTATGACTTCACCTTAAATGGGTAAGCTTGCAGCATTTTTCTCAGGCACAAAATCTATCAAATGACAAGAGCAATCAATAGCTATTATATTTTCTTGCTTTGTCCTTAAATAGGTTATCACATCGTATCTATAATTGCATTAGTGCAGCATTACCATCACTAAGAGCTATCATCATCAGCATTGGCACAACAGCCCTTTGTGGGCCTGGGCCTTCCTCAGAAGCTTTTCCCAATCTGCCTTTTGATCAATTCTCCCAGCAATTGATCTCAATTCTTTACTTTTAGGATGGCAAAGTCCTCTTTCACACACTGTCCATCTCTTTTTGGGCCTTCCTCTTAGTCTTTTATTAGAGGGGGTTACATTAAAAACTTTTTATGCTGTTCGTTCTGGGATCATTCTTATTACATGCCCTGCCTATCTCATTTTGCTTAGTTTTATAGACTTGATAATATATCGTCACTAAGAGCTATATAATGATTAAAAGAAAGATTTTATTGTTCAAATTTGTTTAGAAGTCCTTATTATTCCCCCCGTTAAACTTGGAAGTGACAATAAGCAGCTCTGAATAGATTAAAGAATGCTATAGATAAAGTTCAACTACAATTGGATACTTCACTGTTCAAATCGCTGTCATTACTCAAATCACATGCAGCAGAAAATGGTGAAGTTTGTTAGAAATTAATAACATTTGCCCCTTTGACTAATACTGATTTGCTTATAATGGAAGAAATTTTAGCACAAGCACATTTTTAATGCCTAGCAATATCACTTTTACAAATCATTTTCCAAAAAATTACCAGCATGATCAGTAACACTAATTGTTATGTTGTGCTAAATCAAGAAAAAAGTAAAATATAAATCTTGCTGATTGATTAGTTGAGTGTTATTTTTAAAATAAACATGCATTTTAGAGGTGCTGGTTGTAATTTTTGTTTCCCCTCTCCACGTTTTAAACTTTTGTCACGATATGAAACATCAAAATCACAATTGCAAACTATAAAGTGAGCAAATTTGTCTTTTTTAGATGCTTTGACACATGGAAATTCATCATTGTAACTGGTTTTAAAAGATTAAAAATAAAATTTATTAAATTTACTATTAGTTAGTTTTAACAAAGAATCAGCAACAGCTTGAGTCATAACGAAGCCAAAATGATTGCTCTCACCTAAGAAAACCTCAAAGTTAAACTCCACATATCAACAACAGTTCACCAATCACAGTAGTTAAAGTGAATGGTATTAAGATAAAGGTGTGACAAAAGAAGAATAAGACCTCTACCTTTTTATGCCTCCACCTATGGCTTTTCAAGTTCAGGCCTTCGATAGACAAAGAAATCGGAATGCGTGTTCTTTGACCGATTACAGAGCCTGGGATGTTATCATTTCCTACAGATGGGTTGAAAGGAAGCGCTAATTTAAATTACTCTTTATAATTAATGAGAAAACTAGCCACACATGCAACAATTAAATTTTTTTTTCTCTTTCAACTTTTCCCAGAAGAACAAAAATCCTTAACATATTCCATGCTATTAGTAAAAGTAAAACCTAATGAATGCCCTTGTATAAAATGTACACACAATGCGTAAATGTCATCAGATATGTGATATTGATTAAAATAAATTGCATAATCTAAAGTATATTGCACACTTATATAGAGAGAGTGCATATATGTGTGTGTGATTTACGTACCTTTAATAACATTAACTGCTTGAGTGCGGAAGAGTTTTCTTATATATAAACATAACATAACAAGCAAAGCACTTTGCTGCACTCGAATAGTTAAAAAGGCTGGGTATCTTTAAGCCAAAATTGGCTATGAAGTAAAAGCACAAACAACTTAATCAAAATCATTTGGAACGAATAAAATTTTGAGACAGAGGATGGAAATTAAAACATATAAAACTAAATTATACAAACATTTAAGAATTTTATAATATGATTTAAAAAGAATATCTTGAACATAATAAAGAATTGAACACTCCTAAGGATATTCTAAGGATTTTCCAATGGCGCACAGTAAAATTTATCTATAATTTTGACCATGTATAATAGCAATATATAATATAAATAATAACTATTCCTAACTTAGACATTTTTATTAAACTGTTTTACTTACTCTATGAAGATATGTATCTGAATCTTCAGGCATATCATAGTTAAAAACAATGTTCACTCTTTCAATATCCATTCCTCTGCCAAATAAATTAGTGGCAACAAGTATACGCTTGTGAAAGTCTTTAAATTGTTGATATCGAGACAACCTACCAAGAAAAAAATTTCTTATAAGTACAGATTACTTACAAAATAATATAGAATAAAACTATCTTGACATGTATTTTATGATGATATAAGAACATAAACATACCTGTCTTCTTGTGTCATTGCACGATGGATAGCAATGGCAGGAAAATTCTGCTCAACAAGAAGTTGAGCCAAGGCCATACACCTAGGAACAGTTCTAACAAAAATCACCACCTATTAAAAACAAATCATAATTTCAATATAATATAGAAGATTTCCCTGACAGAGCTGGGAAGACTATAAAAGTCGCATATTTTTTTTAACAGAAATTAATTTTAAAGTAATATTTTAAAATGTAATAGTTTTAAAATATAAATGCATAAATGAGGGAGGGGAATTATCTTTAAATTTGAAAAGAAATATTAATATAATTAAATTTGGCAAACATATTTAAAAAAAAATAAAAGAAAAAAAGAATACGTTTGCTGTAAGATGTGCAATAGGACAAAATTAATCAATAAATATAAATGTAGTATGAAGCTTGAATGGCAACCAAGGATGATTTCACCAATACTGACATTTTTCAAGATCAAATTTTATTCATAAATGATAAATATTTTACAAAATATTATTTTGAGAGTAAATTAAACATTTAATTTTACCAAGAAAATGTTGAAAATTATACTTAAAATTACTACACTAAATATTTATATGATTCACTTTTAATTCTATCATTTATCAACTGAAAAGCCATGCTTTATACTTTTAGAAACAAACTAAACGGAACCTGACAAGTTTAAATTTAAATAGCTAGTATTGCAAACCTTATTTTTAACAGTTCTGAATTTACAATAACAGAAACCAGAATTATTACAAAATTAAAAGTTAATTTTTTCAAAAAGAATACAAATTTTAGAAGTCAGAGAAAACGGGAAAAAATTCAGAATGAAGAAAAAATGAAGTAAAAACTAAAAATATTTATTTTAATCGTAATTGTTTATCAATGATTTGATAAAATTACAAAATAAAAATATTTTTGACAAAAAATAAATACCAAAAGGACTTTACTGAGAGGACAGATTTACACCACTTCCGTTGAATGATTACTAAAAATAAGTCATACCTGATTAAATTCAAGCAGATCAAGAAGTTCAAACAATTTTCTATTTTTCTCATTATCTTTCAGCTTCACATAATACTGCTGCAGGCCATGAAGAGTTAATTTAGCTTCATCATCAACATATACTTCCATGGGCTGTAATGATCAAAATCTCAAACATTTACATTTTTTTGGTGATCAGGAAACCTGCTGGTTTTGGACCAGGTTTCTTGAAGGTTATATTTTAATTCAAAAAGAAAAAAAAAAAATTTTTTTTTTGTTAAGAAATAGAAAGCACATTACACAAACTGAAAATTTTGTAGAAATGCAATTGGAAAATTAATAATTATAGTACCACAAATAAAGTTTAAACTGAATGATAAGTCACATATTAGCTTGAAATTTAAATACAATAACATAGGCATAAAGATTACTAAATTACATATCTGTAAAAAATTTAATAAGGGAGAATTTTTTTACACGATAAATTAACTCAACAATGAGATTTAAATGATTTGTCAAGAGATAAGAAAAAATGAATTATAGGAGTTAACACAAATTGTTTTAACAAAATTCTACAATAGCAAGTCATAGTAAAGACACTGATTACATAACACAGTAAAAATAATTTTATAACTACATTTTAATATTTTATTGAAGGCACAATATGAATATAAACAAGTAGTAAAGAAAATAATGGAAACAGCCACAAATTCAACATATTCCATAATAATCAGTTAACTATAATTGGCATTAATGTATAGGTTGATTTAATAGTTTGCATTCTGTTACTTATAAGCAAATTGCCTATGTATCTATACATCCAGTGTTACATGTTGCATATTCTCAGAGATAGAATTTTTAGTGAGATCTTATTAAAGTACCTCTATTTTATAATAATATGAAGACTAACCTTTAAAAAACTAAATATAGTTAAAACTCAAGTAACACAATTAAGCTTCCATAAAAGACTATAATTATTTCTGCTTAAAAGAACATAATGTGTACACGCATGACAAAACATTAATTTTTGGCAAAATGCTAAGGTTCAGCGTAAGAACAGTTAGATATTTTAACGAATCACAATATTAAGTCCTATCTTATAGAAGAGGAAGAAAATAATTAGAATACCAGGAAGCGAGCTACATGATGGCTATTTTAAAATACAAGTAGGGAAAGCACAAGAGGTATTCTATAATAATTTGGATAAAGGAATAAAATATTGATAATCAACAATGCATAATATATCTTCATAGCCTGTAATGAAGATTCCAATTAAATGTCAATTTTATCATTTACTGCATGACATATTCACAAACTAGTCTTTCAGAGCAAATAGATGTTTTTTACACTTTGGCAGCAAATTCGTGATTTTCGTGGGGATACATTTTTGCTATCTATTTAACCATGTAATCTATTCTTTCACCATTCATGGTTTCATTTGTTTTTCTGTGATGCTCAATTGTATATTTAGTTGTAAGCTAACCACATTACTTGTCCCTATTTCTGCAAAATAATGATTTTTTGTAGCATTTTGTAGGTGCTTTTCAAAGATGTCTGATAGGAATAAGACATCATATGCAAGTGATATAACCTATATTCCTGATGGTATATCCAACACTGATATCAAATATATTGAGGATGGTTATAGCAAAACTTATTATAATTTCTCCGGTTCTCATTTTTATAAGTATATGTTTTACCATTGTATTTTAAAAAATAAATCATAATTTAACCAAGATTAATTTTCAAATTCTTTTTCTTTTATATCATTATTATTTAAGTTGAATATCTTGAAAACCTTTTTCTAGAATCTAAATCTATATTGGGAGGGGGGAGGTGACACTTCTTACAAAACACATTTTTATTTATTTAAAAATAAAGATTTAAAACATGTAATAACAAATACACACAATTTATTTTAACCTATTTTGATTTTAAAAAAAATGCATTGAGAGGGTTAACAACTCTCAACAATTTATAGCTGTTCCATTATTTTATAATTACTTGTACATAAATTGTAATACAACAGGTTACTATCCATTTAATATCTCATGAATGAAAATTTATAAATCTTGATTATAAACATAATTTATTAGTGACAACTCAATCATACAATAAATTTACAGAACTGTTTGCATGATCAGAAAATTCTCAACTTTCATTGTTAAAAGAACTTTTCAAATAGTCATTCATACAAACTTAATTTGAAATACTCAGCAAAATTAAAAAAAAAAAAAAAAAATCAAGTATTTTAATATAAATATAGTAATTCTGAATTAATTTTACAATTTTAGAAATTTTTAACACAATGTAATTTGTGGCACTTGGTATTATTAACAAGTAGATATTACATATATTAACAGCTATAAGGGAGTTCATTTACTTATGTGCTGCTATACATTTAATTACAGATTTTAGTTAATCATTATCACAAACAGAATAAAGTTTACTTTATTATAATTAAAATTTTTAAGGTAGCAGAGAAAAAGAGATTTTTAAATTTTTGACTAAGACGGGAAGAAAACCAGACAAGCTTCATAATATTAGTTTGGGGAAAAAGTTATCCATTATTTTTTCGGCAGACGTCTGCAGTGATCGCTATCTCGTGAGATATCCATCAAACAATTTCAAATTTATGCTCATTGGAAAGGTGACATTTGACACTAAAATATTCTCTTGCGGTTTTTTGTTTGATTAATTCAGTTATGAGTAGAAGGTTTTAAAAATAGAAGACAACAAACAGAAAATTCGATACATTTTAGTTTTTCTTTTATAATGGCGAAAATGCTAACCAGGTGGCTTAAGTTGTGAAAGGTGTTTATCGTCCTATATATGACTGTAACAACCAGTTACGCACAAATTTGGTTTTGTCGATTCTGTTTGGGTATTTGGATGCTAAAGATGCACCTCGCATGGATACAACATCGTCGAGAATGTCTATAAAATATAAAAAATTATCAAACTTGACAGCATGTCAGCAGCCGTAGCTTCGCACAAAACCTAAAAATCGTCATGAAAACTGTTTTAAACCTTTTTACAAAGCGAATCTGACAGAAGTTCCAAAAAGTTCACGTAAAAATAATGGATTTCTTTTTCCCCAACCTAATAATAGACTTGTGATTTATAGCTTTTTTTCAAAGCTTTTGACAACATGAAAATTTGATAGCAAAAGATCGTTCTTTGTTACGCGTATAGCATGTGTAGTATGTAATCACCAGATATTATACAATTATAAACGGCGTCATGCAATGCCTTCTAAGCAGAATGTCAACCTCACAATCTTCTATTGGAAATTGATGATTGTGTGACTACACTTTTTTGGAGGCTGAATTGACCTTCACTTTTTGGAGGATTGACTTTCACTTTTTTAAGGCACATGTTTCAATAATAATATATTTATTAAAACCAAGATAAAAAAAAGTTCACATTATAATTAGCAGAAATTCAGTGCAAATTTATATTCGTAATCATGAATGGACAAAATGAAATGGAAATAAAAACTAAAAAATATTAAATATGTGGTTTATTTTTCCTGAATATATAATCCATCATGCATTCACTAGAAAACAAAAAAAATTTTTATCTGTTCAAGTAAAAAAAAATTTTTTTTTTAAATTTTGGGAACTTGAATAAAACACACAGTAGAATGCAATAATAAAGGGTTCAGTAAAACCAATATCAAAATTAAAATAAGATCTGATATATATTTTATTAAAAAATTCTACAAGACCTTCATAATTTAACCAGCACAAAAAATAAATGAACTACCTTAAAAACAGTTAAAATAAAGGGAAACATTCTATATTTTAACAAATATATATTGAAATTTTTTATTGCTTTCAATGAGAGTATTTTTATACTCTAGTCATATGAAAACTTAAACTGAAAATAAATTAAGTCAATATTACCTAAACAAGTAAATACTGAATTTAAAACATTTTTCTGCATTATATTAAATATATTTCAGATACTTTCTGTTAAATGTAAATAAATGCAAGATAACTAATTTAATATTTTTACAATCTAGGATATTCAGAATAACATTAAAATTTTCAGAGATAGGTGACAAAATAAATTTGTAATATTTAAAAAATAATATTGGGTATTAATTGAAACAATAAATTCCTTAATAAATAAATAATCTTTTTGAAAGTAATCGGCACTGTTTTTTGGTATTAGAAAAAAAAATTGTTTCTATCAAATAACATTTCCTCCAACATTTTTGTCACTTATCTCAAAACAAACTAAGCCATGAAGTACATTTACGAGTTTGAATTGTAATATAAAAAGGCACTATTAAAATAAAACTATGGATACTACTTTTTAAATGACACATACACTCAAATCCAAAAGTTGGAAACAGATTTCCTAAACTATTTTGCATGGGTAACTTATACAGCATCACCGAAATAAGGATTTTGACAAGAATCATTAATCAATCCTTAATGCTCTTTAAATTCAAAAACATCAATACACAAAATAAAACAACTTTTTTTAGCCCCTTTCTTTAAAAAAGATGTTTAAAAATAATTAAAGAGACTATATAATCTCATTCCAAAATAATTACTTTTGAAAACCACAAGATAACAACATCGAAGACTACATTTCATCATAGAAATACACACAAATGCCTTATAAATTCAAACAAAACCTTTTGAAGTGTATCCAAACAGTCTCACAAGTCATAACACTTTCTTAAACAGACACCGTACTTTATATTATTTTTTCTAAATTCAGACCAAATTTGCAACCCTTTTATCATAAACATTACAACATCAATTCTAATTTTCAATGATAATTTTATTTTACCCTCCCAAAGAACCTATATGCAACACCATCTCCCACCCAACCAAAACCTATTTTCATCATCAGAGTTCAACATCTCCCAAATGTAATTTTAATTTTTTTACTTATTTCTTTTACAATTCTTTAATTCAAATTCACTTCACTGGAATACCACTGATTATTTTGACAAGAAAACCCTCATCAAAGCCGAAAATATTACAAAAGATACACAAAATAGAAAGCACATAAGAATTTAAACTTTTGGGAAAGTTGGAAAGAATTACATCTTGCATGAATTTCTTGCACACAGGTCTTATATCTTTGCTAAGTGTAGCACTGAACATCATGACTTGTTTTTCATGTGGGGTGCTGCGAAAAATTTCTTGTACATCTCTCCTCATATCTAAATAAAAAAAAAAAAAAAAGATTTCTTAGCATACAATTTTAAAAATCCACTCATTTTCTATTGAATTAATTATAACCAAATACAATACAGCATAGAACCAAACTAAAGTAATTGCAATCATCGTAAGTCAGAAAACTATATGAAAACATTTTTTTTAAAATAAAAAATATATTTTGAAGAATGTAAAAATAATATATTAAGAAAAAGCTAGTTATTGAATACACACACAAAATCTTTACTTTTTTTTTCCTTATGAAAACATTAGTTCTGTATTACAGTTCTAGCAAAAGAGCTTTTAAATTATTTACAAAAATCCTTCTTTCAATAACTGATACATATTTCCACTATAATCAAAATAGACTTGTGAAATTTGTTTTCAAGATGTAATGTGCTAGTGATCTTTGATGTTTTCACATGTAATAGAAATATAAACATATGAAGCTAGAAGTTTATTTTTGAAAATTTATGGAATTGATTTTTAAGTTTATAATTTCATTCAGGTTCGGTTATTATTTCCAAATGCTCGAAAAGAATTTGCCTTTTAGATGAGGGCTTTGTACACTCAACAGTTAATCATAATTTTATGTTTAAAGACCTAGATACAAGTGTTCACACAAATACCATTGAAAGGATCTGGCCAGAAATTAAGATCAGAGTAATAATTAGGCGAGTACTTTTAACTCACGTACGATTATTTTGCTAAATATATTTTATGTAATACATCATATGGTAAGATTTGAATTCTTAAGACAGGCACCACTGCCCTGTTTATTAAAATCCAAAATTTCCTAAAATGTATGTTATTTATTTAGCTTCAAGGCCCAGTTTACTCTCCAGGATATATTGCACTACACTAAAATTCTTTAAAAGCCCAGTTAAAATTTGATGTATTAAACCTCTGAGAGTGATTAACACTAAACATACCGGGGATTTTTTTTTATTCGGCAAAATTAATGGGAAAATGGGTCAAATGACCCCTTTCGGTAGTTTTAGTGTTAAGATATAGAAAACCTTATACTAAGCAAGGTGATGTAATTTAGGTTGGTGAGATTACTCAATATTTGATGCAAACACTTAAATCATGCAAAACTTATAAAATATTAGATTTTTACTTTTTCTTTTAAAATTAATTTTCCGTCACAAATGTATTACTTGATTTAATCATAATTTCTCAATCATTACTGCAAATTACCAATTAAAATCCCATTATTGAAATATTTTATACTGTTGCATATTAAAATTTAACTTTCATTTTTATTTATAAATATTTTAAATTCTTTTGGTGGCATATTTACATGTCATATATAGTTTAATTTTCTTTTAATACAAGGACAAATTTAACTGTATAAAACTAGCATCATTATGACATAGTAAGCTGTCAAAAATATCTACATTACGTTTTCTGAAAATAAATTTTTTTAAAAAAATAAAATGAAGGAATACTCTTAAAAGGTAACTAAAAGTGTAGGTTTAAATATCATGTATAAAAGTAATAATCTAGAACATTTACAATTCTTATCGTTTTTTTTTTTTTTTTTTTTTTTTTTTTTACACTGACATACAATTTCAAATACACTTCTCGGCAAAATAAATCAGTAAAAAACTATTAACAGGTTATTCTTTTTTTAAAAAATATATTCTATTAATATATTACAGGTAAGAAGCATACTACATATTTTCAATAAATTCATCTGACTTTTTACAATTCAGTTTTTTGTGACCAAAAATTAAATTTAAAAGATCAAATTTTGAATCATAATTTTTTTAACCCCCTCATCTCAATTGAACACAAGGTATGTAATTACAGTGAAATATTAATAAAACTAAAAAAATCATTAAATATTTTTTTTTAAAAACAATTGATTTTTGTTAGTAATTTTGATAAAATTATACAATAAAATTAAACATACTGAATATTTTAATAAAAACACATGTAAAAATTCTTCTAGTTAATGTAAAATTTAAACAGAAATATTTTTACAATTATAATGTAAGGCAATATTGATAAATGATATAACTGGATATAAAACTTAACCAAAAACTATTTGATGAAACCTTAACTTTAAATTGTAGCAAATATGAATTAAAAATAGAATTATTGATCAAATGATTATTCAAAAAATAAAAATAGAAAATTAATTTGTGTTGATTTGACCGTGTTGGTTTTGAAAATTTAATATTAGTTTCTCCAACATAACTTTTTAAACTATTTGATTCTTTAATTAAGTTTTTTCCCCAGTGAATTGATCATTAATTAATTCAACTCATTTTTTGATTGTTTAACTGTATTAATTCAAATTTCTTTAGATAATGGAAAACCAGACACCCAGAAATTTTGATATTTCTTCAACAAAGTTTTTATTCACATTTTTAAAAGGCTTGCTATAAGAACTGTATTATCTAGTCAATTTGAGAAATATAGATAACAGTTTTAACTAATAATCTGCAATATATTTTTTGAACTATAAAGGTCTTATTCCCATTTTAACAAGTGCTTGATAGGACACTACATATTTTGAACTATTAATATACCTGAAGTTCTTAGATTATGTATGAATTTACTTGAATAGGTTATTTTATTTACAAAAAGGAAAGAAAAGGGAAATAAATAAAAGCAGCAAGAACTGTACACATTGCTGTTGTTTCACAAAAGTCTAATTTTAGGGAAAATATCTTGCTTTTGTTAAGAAGTTTGAATGGGAGCTATTTACAAAATTCCCATGTTTAATCAAAACAATAGAATCCCTCCTTTTATTCTCAATCACAATGAATTTCAAGTACAAGTCACTGTTATAAAATTTTGCAAAATCCATGTCAACCGCTAGAGGGTACACCAAAATAATACAAACTACTATTATCTGGTATATTTTGGCAATCTTGCCAAACAAACATAAAAAAACAGAAATATTTAAAAAGTACAAAAAGCACATAGTTATCATTAAGTTTAAAATTGCTCATTATAATTAAATTTCATAAATTTTTGCATTTATATAACATATTTAATCAATAAAATATAGTTAACAAATGTCATACTTTAAACAGAATGCAATCAAATTAATTCTGAAATTAAAATAAAACATTTATAACTATTTTTAACATTATAAATATTTCTATTTTTACATTTTAATTTTATTAAAAATCATGTTTTTTATCAATTCAACCAATCATATATTTCAACTCTTAAAGTTTTTGTTAAAAGCATATTTAAATCTATTTTTAATTTCAAATATTTAAATCAACACAGTGTATTATAATAAAACTTATTGACTACTATGTTGTTGAATCACTTAACTTTAACACAGGGTAGAACTCGGTAGCAGATTAACGATATAAGCAATAGATATGATAGTATTCTTTCA
>JAPDSC010146178.1:53413-65653 GCA_026290005.1 Latrodectus geometricus | reverse complement strand
TTTCACTAAACCTAGAGTGCCTTATTTTATCTAAAGTGAAACATTTTTTACTTTAGATGTTTCACTTTAGATAAAATAATTCCTTATAGCAAAATATGTATTTAACTACTTAAAAAAACAATTTGAAGTTTTTTATTGATAGATGAAGTTGATAAATTCAATGTAAAACTTATCTGATTAATGAATTACACCTAAGAATAATTATTTTTTAGTTTCAGTATTTCAAAGTTAAATAGATTTATTTTACTATGAAATACTGCAACCACAGAATGCACACACGAAAAATAAAATAGTTTAAATATTCAATACATTTATGCATACCTAATGCTTCTAACATCTTATCACATTCATCAAGAACAAAATGCTTAATGTAACGCAAATTGAGCTTTTTATTTTTCACCAAAGCAAGTATTCGTCCAGGAGTTCCAACGACAATATGTGGGCAGTTTGATTTCAGAACTTTTTCATCATTAGCTATGGTCATGCCTCCAAAAAATACACCAACTTTGATTGTAGGCATGTACTTGGAGAAACGTTCATACTCTTTAGAAATTTGGAAAGCCAATTCTCTTGTGTGGCACATAACCAATACAGAAACCTAAAAAAAGTTTACATATATAAATATATAACATAATTATCTACAACTCTATAATTTTATTCTATTAAATATTTTCATATTTATTCTATTGTATTTCTATCAGGCCATTTCTACTATAATACAAAATTACAGCAAAATTTACTAGAGGTGACAACTTTATACATGCTATAGTAGGATATCAGCTTATCCATGAATTGGCTAAAATTGCTGCAAGCTTATTGGTCAATGTTCAAGCTTTGGTAGAGCAATTTGTAAAGTAGCTCTTGACAATTAGCCAAAGTACGAAACAAGAGCTTATTTAATATTGTTAAAATTGAGTACTTCTATGTACTGTTTTTTTTTTTTTTTTTTTTTTTTTTTAAAGTTCATTTGTTTTAGAAGCTATTGCAAATATAAAAGACACATATCCAAGCTAAAAATAAACTTGAACATAAAAATAAGATCTCATGCTGTTTTGTTACTTTATTAAAGCCACAACAGCTAGTAATTATTCAGTTAAAATATTTGCTGTAACATGATAGTGTGAATAGATTTGCACCTTTCAAAATGATGAATTATATCTTCAGCAAATATCATGTACTTATACAAATTAAATATTCAATCTGACAATTACTTATCAGTCTTTCTGCTCTATAGACCCATAGTTGAAGATCCCAGATCACACAAAATATAACCTCAAAAAATGAGAAATTTTTTGAAAAGGCAAATAACAGGGCTAATTAAACAAATATTTAAAGATCGCTAATTTTGTTGTCAGCATTATTTAAAAACATCTTTGTTACCACTACCTGTCAAGTTTTACCTTCATGTCCTTAATTGCTTACATATAGTCATTAATTACATTAAATATAATGAAGCATAAGGTGGGATATAGCGTAGTAAATTAGGACTTTGTCATTGAGCTACTGAATACATAATGCTGGGCTGTAAACAATTGCACAGAAAGAATTAAAAAATTAGGGTTGTCCAAGTACATTTTAAAGATAAAAAAAATATAATCTTCTACACCAAACTTAGATTAGTGTTTATATTTTGAAAGCTAAATTATTAAATGTCATTTTGCAGTGAATTTTTTTATTGAGTTTATTAAGTAAGATTTTGAAAGCTTACATTAACTTTATAAAATATATTTTCAAATTTTTTTCATTATAATATTTGAGATTTAGTATTTGTGTGTAGTAGCAATAGATAAGTATGGATAACGATAAATTGAATTTGCATTTTTAATGAGAAGCTTGATTTAATCTTTTGAAATACTTGCTGATAAATGAAACTTTATGGGTACCTTTGCGGAGCATATATGGCAGAATCATTCAGAAAACATAGTGTTAAAACTTCTGGAAGCTATAAAATCTTTTGCCTGACTTATACAATATTAATATTTGCCTGATTAAGCAAATTATTTTCTTTAATATATTTGACTAATTTTGCTATTTTGTATGTAATACCTTATGTGTGTGTATTGTTAGTAAATATTTGATATATTAGTATTTAAATTTATTTAGAACAGGAATGTTTATTAATTGGAAACTCTTGCTTTTATAAAAACTTAGGTTTACTTTATAGATATATCTCCAGCACTAGATTTATTGCAAGTTTTTTTTTTTGAGATTGGCATCACTACCTGTTAATTATAATTTTTATAAAAGACTATATTTACACAATTAATTTAAATTTTATTGCTCAGTTATAACACATTGTGGACTGCTTAATATTTACTTTTTATAATGAAATCTTTGTAAAATTAATTTCTAGTTATTAGCATTTCATGAGTTACAATATGCAATTATAAAGAAATATCGGAAATAAATTCTGACACCTGAAGTTTAAAATAGCATGCTATAATAAAGTTTGAGAGAGACTGCTATCTGGTAACTGGATACTGCACATAGCAATGCAGTTTAGTTTGGTACAACAGCTGTATGGGACTTAGCACAAAACTCGAAAAAACATCACTGGTAACAATTTTCAGTGCATCATTTAGCTATGAACGACTTTTTAAAAATCACACCAATTGTGTTTACATACACTAGGATTTAATCTTATATTTTATATATATTTAAAATGTTTAAAAAGAAAAAATAATAAATTAATAGAGCTTAGATTTTATTAAACATTAAAGGAAATATTTTAAAATACATTGATATAAGGAAATTAATGCATAAATATACGATTAATTATAACATTTTTTAATCAATAACCTTTCTCAGTGACGCTAATTAATAACATTTAACAGAGATTTTTAAAAATGCATTTAAATAAATTCAGTTTCTTGGGTAATTGATTCCATATGTATTACAAAATTTTTTTATCTCACCAAATTTTGAGAAACCAAATGGCATTTATAACTGATCTTAATAAAATAACACCACAATTTGTAAGACTTAAATCATATCCATATTCTTAATTATTAAATATTTATACCAGTAGTGGCACCTTAGCAAAAAGACAAAAATTGAAAGAAATAATTCTCAACATTGTTTCCAACCCAATCTTATACAATGTATTGGATAACATATATTAAGAACATTTTAGAATTTTTTTTAAATTTAAATTCTCCTGCATGAAACATACTACACAACATAACATTAAAAGTATACGATTGTTAAACACCCATAAAGTTAAAAAAATTCAAACATATCTTAAAATTTAAAATAATTGTCAATATAAATTCCAATAGTTGAATTCTTACATTAGGACATAGTTAAAAATTTAACAATTACCTGATTATCAACAGGATCCAGCTGCTGCAATGTAGCCAAAACAAATACAGCTGTTTTACCCATACCCGATTTTGCTTGACAGAGGATATCCATTCCAAGAATGGCTTGTGGAATACATTCATGTTGCACTGTAATAGCAAGTTAAATATCGTATTTCAAATCTTTTAAAAAAGATGCATTACAAGAAAGCCTTGCATTCACCAATGAATTACTTTAATTAACAATCAACAAAAGCTTCAAATAACATTAGTAAATACCTTCAGACGGATGTTCGAAACCACAATCCACTATAGCTCTTAACAACTCTGGTTTCAATAAGAAATCTCTAAATCCTGAACTGTGAATTGATACATAACCACCAGCCGGCTTCTTGGTCTCCACAGCAATCTCTGGTGCTGCAGTTTCTTGTTCGTCTTCATCTTCATAATCTAATAGTTCAGCTTCGTTTTCTGTCATTTTTGTTGTAAGCTATCAGCTGAAATAATGTTATTTTAAAATGGAATTAAAAAATAAAATATAAATCAAATGGCTCGTAATGAGGAATAAATAAGAAACATTTACTCAAATCTCTTATCCTATACAGTTATCATATCATTAATATGAGGTTTAATTATTAAGAAAGCAAATTATAAAAGGAACAAATTTATGGTCGTAAAAATGGCGCAAAAATTATTTTTAAGTAATATTGTGTTACGATTGAAATATCAAAATACAATATAGATACAGACATTATGATAAATCTTTTAAACTAAATAAATGCTTTTTGATCAATAATAAGTTAGATTAAAAAAGATTACTCACAGAATTAACAATAAAATTCAGTAACAAATACAGTGCGTACTATCGCTGTTATACCGCTCAATTTGACACTTTAACTTTAACGGAAAAGGACCTACATCAAACCGACTTCAATATTCACAGCGGATCTTTTATACCTTAAATTTTTCTTTTAAAACTAATATAAGTTTTCCATGTGTTATTAAAGTTTTATAAAGTTGTTGACTAAATTTAACATTAAAATAGTTAAATTTTCTTTTCCATATTTTTATGTTTGGATTCACAAAATAAGGAAGTTTTTACTGTCTTGAAATAAAAATGTTGGCTTAATCATGACATTCATTTCAGTTAGAGATTAAAAAAATAAACACATAGGAAAGAAAATAAAAATTTCGGATGTCTAGGAAGTTATCTCTGTAGTCTGAAATTCCGTAGTTTTGTGTTTGTGAGACAAACTATTAGTTATTCTTCCGAAAAATAGTCCATCTAATTAAAAAAAAAATATTAAAATCTATGCTTTTCTAATAGGTTTCGTTTTATGTTTTGACATCTGTTTAAGGTGAACAGATTTTCATTTACCTGAGAGTTGCTAAAGTAAATTAATATTTATTATTCAAATAATTATGTAGTTTAAACTCAAAAAGTAATAAAATTTTTAATTGAAAGATGTTCACCTTCACGATTATAATCTCTTTGTGGGTTTTTTGTTCATATTCTTACTGTGACACAATGTATGAGCTTGATATACGCGGTACATCTGAACATGGTTATTACATCACTGTAAACGTTGGATCTCCTCCTCAAGAACTAAACTTATTACCAGATACTGGAAGTAGTAATTTAGCCATTGCTGTCACACCATTGGATGGTGAAAATTCATATTTTCGTTTTAATGAATCTCTCACATTTGTGAAATTGAACGCAGATGTTGATATACATTATGTGGATGGTCAATGGAATGGATTTCTAGCTTCAGACTTTATAAATTTGAAAACTCATGGTGGCTTTCCAGTGAAGTGCACAATAGCTTGCATCACTAATAATAATAAGGTATTTGATACAAATTCAAAATTCAGTGGCTTACTTGGCCTGGCTTATTCTTCTATTGCTAATCCTAATTCATCAGTCACCCCACTTTTAGATGTAATGGTAAAAAGATTGAATATGAGCAATATATTTGCTTTTAGTTTATGTGGTCCATATTTTTCTAATGATGAATATGAAACCACTTGCGGTAAACTTCACTTGGGTTATATTTCTAAAGAACATTTTATTGGTGAAATTGCATATACACCTATTGTAAAGGAATGGTTCTATGAAGTTATATTAGTAAATTTCAAAGTGGGGTCAAAACAAATATCTGACAACTGCAAGGAATTCAACAATCCTCGTACGATAATTGATACAGGCACTACTCGTTTACATCTCCCAGAGGCTCTGTATCATAAAACTGTGCAACTAATAAAGAAAAGTGTTGAACAAAGCATACCAGATAAATTCTGGCATAATGAGACTGTAGCATGTATTCCTAAACTATATTTTAACATGTCTGATTTTCCAACTGTCATATTATCATTTTATCATACAAAAAACAGTAGTTTTGATATTACAGTATCACCAGATTTATATCTACTACCTTTGAAAGCTTCATCAGATAAATATATTTGTTACAATTTGGGATTTGCTATTAGTGATGTTGGAACGATTATTGGATCAACAATTTTAAAAGGTTTTTATGTAATATTTGACAGGTTCAATAAGCAAATTGGATTTGCTAATTCTACAAAGAATCAAAATTATCTAGTCTCAGTATCAAACCCAAATTATGTATCTGAAGATATTGATGCATGTAAAAATGTAAACTATTCTAATAATGACAGCATTTCTGTTGGTACTATTATATGGTTAATAATAGCATTGGGCACTGCTATTTGGTTATTGTTTATGTTAATCATTTGGATTAGGGGATATTTAATTGAGCGATCTGAATTTCATTCTGAGACTAGTAGTCTAGTTGATGATTGAAGTGTCACTTATGATTGAAATTATATTGTGTACATTTGGTGAATTGTTATTGTATTTTATAAATAATTGACAACCCTCTATTTTATTTTATATTATTGTTAGTAATTGGATATTGAGAGCAAGTTTTTTATACATTTTTATTTTTAAAAACATTAAATGACTAAGTATTAAAATGTACAGTATTGTTATTTTTTTAACTAAAAATTAATATGTTTATTATTTATATATTATAATTAATTGCCTTTAAATCGATGAAAATTTTGGTTCATTTTAAGCTGATGTTTCAGGACCAGTTTTTATTTTTAGGAATTTAAAATTCCATCTCAAGGTAACATAAAATAATTGTGTGTGTGTGTGTTTTTTTTTTTTTTTTTTTTTTTTTTTTAAATAGCTTTTAGCTTTATAATTATCACTTTTCTAATGGAAACTGTTGTATGATTTCCATTCAAAAATTTTTATCTTTTAGTTCTGCAAAATATTAAAAAAATAAGAATTTGTTATGTATAAAAAGACAGTTCTTAATTATGTTCATTTAGTTTTAAAACTATTAATTAAATTATTGCCCTTCAATGTGACACAAGAACATGCAATTTTTAAAAGCCTTTGTACTAAAAAATATATTACATTTTCTAAAACTTATAGATTCCTCTAAAAATTTAAATTCCAAAGTCATATTTATAATATGTTTTATTATTTCTTTCATTTTCATGTGGTTCCCATATGATAATCATCATGTTTGCTAGATCATGAAAAATTTAAACAATAAATTTATAATGAATACGTTTTCAATCAATAAAATAATCATTATGAAAATCAATTTAAAAATTCAAATGAAAAACTGTTTTAACTCAACTATTTTATGAACTAGTATTATCTGCCTTCTCTCTATTTAATAAATAACTTATAAAATCCTATAATCAAGGTAATGTAAAAATATTTATATTGAATGTTTGAAAGGTATTTATATTATTTTGCTCTTGTGACTTTTGCATTAACATGTTTTATATTTATTTTAACTATATATGTGGTAATATTTAAGCTTATGCAGAAAAAATAGACAATCTACTATTATGAGATAATAGCTTCATAAATTTCCTCATCGTTATTACTCATTTTAATCATTTGCTTGGTTTCATAGTAAAAAACATAATTTTCCAATGGTCTATTATTTTAAGTTATATTAAACTGAATAAGATTTTACTAATTTCAGATGAAATTGATATTGATTATTAACCACTTACCTGCAAAGGTAAAGTTGTGAGATTCACAGTACAGTGGTATTGTTTCTCACCCTAGCATACTTAGTTATGTAGGGCATTAGGAGAAAAAAGAAGCATTTTTCCAATCTAAAAATGTCAACAAACAAGAACAAGAAGAAATAAACAAAAATACTAAATTTAAAGTGGAGAATATATCATGAAAAAAGTGATTTAACATAAATGTTAGATGATGGAAAATAGTCATCCAACTTATTGTCAGATGTATTTATAAAAGAATTAAAAGCTTCCACTACACACAATACAGAATAACTAAACAGAAGTGAAAAGAAAGCATGATATATTGTTACCAAAACGCAAGCAATAATTTCATTTTTTTTTTTTTTTTTTTTTTTTTTTTTTTTTTTTTTTTTGGAACATATCTTTTCCAATTCCTCAACAGTTTTCTTCTCTGAAATAAGTAAGTCCTCTGCAAACACTATCAAAGTCATTTTATGACATTCCAAAATTGTAGGAATAGTTTTACTGATTACAACGCTTAGAAAATTGTTCTACTGAAAGGCAAATTTATACAACAATAGCAGTTAACACGTCCGCTAAGGGAATTGCATATATGTACTTGTGGCATTTAAGGGATCAAAAATGTTGTTTCATATTGCATCTATTGATGATGAAATCTAGGCTACGTCAATAAATTGAATAAAGATTTCTTACTTTTAATATTTAATAAATAGAAAAAATATGCTATCATCTTTGGACTAGACATGGTTTTATGAAAAGCTTATGTTAACATATCTGACTTATTAGCACTTTTTAAATAATAAAATCTTGCTTTGGAAATTTTTACCAGTTATATTTTGCCACCATTGTTAATGCTTGTATTTTCTTGCTCATTTTATCTGTAAAAATTGTGGATTAAATTGCCTTATTTTGTATGTGTTGTTCATATAAGTATTATAGATTTTTACCCAGTCTTGAAATTTAATTAATTACTATGAAAAGAAAAATTTATATTAAGCAACTCTAAATACAAGGGGGAGAATGATTTCCAATGTAAAACTTTAAGTTAATCTTTGAACATATAGATTATTCAGTTCTTAGACTAAAAAGAATGATTCTGGTGAAAAATCATCATTAAGTGTTTAAAAATAGAGAAAAGTACATGTTTTAATCTTTTAAAAATATTCAATTTATTAAAATAAATGTGTACAGGAATTTACATTGTACAGAAATTTAATCTTTAATGTAAAAAAATGTTTCATTAATTTTTATCTTGGACTACATGCCACTTCAAATCAATAATATATTTGTATACTTATATATAATATAGCTTGTATTAACTTTGCAGACTTTAAACTCCTACTAATTTAACAAATTACTACTAATGCTTATTTTAAAATGTGTGTGATAATAAAATCCAATTGTTTATATTGTATAAAAAATGTAAAATGTTAATAATTTTGATGTAGGTAAAAATTTTAAGATATTATAAAACTGATTATTAAATGCCCAATGATTGAATATTAAATGTAATAGTATGAAAGCAAAATAATGTATTATTATTTTCTTAAAACATGTTTTATTGCCTTTTAACTTTGCTAAGATTAGGTGCTAAATTTTTAAAACTATTAAAAAAATTTTAAGAAAGTGACAAATAAATATGAAATTTTATTTTAAGGAATTCAAATATAAAGTTTTGGATTAATTCTTAAATACCTTTCAGCAGAATTTGCTTGATACCAATTCAAAAAATTCTCTACTTCATATACAATTTTTTAAACTTATTTTATAATACGTTCTTTTAGAGTTTTTTAATCTGTCTTATTGATGACCAGTGTTTAACTACTTAAAGGAAAGATCTATCTCATTAAAGTATTCAGCATTCAGAACATTCCATAAGATAAAAAATTCTTGTTCTAGTTTTTAGTTGTTAATTTCAATAATTCAGGTTTGTTGTTTTAAAAATAATGGCTAGCTCTGCAATCTACTTTTCAACACTTCTTCACTCACATTGATGATTCCAAATAAAGCCAGTGCTGTCAAAATACTTTAAACCAAGCTAAATTGAATTCAGTCAGAGTTAGTTCATCATTCAACAATATATTTTGCTTTACTCATTTTAATCTGTCAGTAATATGATTTCTTTTTCTGAATTTTTCTTCTGTTTTACATAGCAATCATGTTTTCAGAAATATTTAAATGATTAAATCATGAGTTATTGTTGGCTGTTTAATTTATACAGTAAACTTAATTGATCTCTTGATGTAATAATTTATTTACTTTAATTTGAGTTCTCATAATTTTATGGCATCCTGTAAAAACAGTGTATATAATTTAATTAATTTTTAATGAAAAACAAATTCTCTTGATTTTCATTTCTATAATTTAAGAAATTTATTTTTCTCTTACTCTAAAATTCTGTAACTAGAAATATTAGGCTTGAAGTTTTCTTTTGTATGAATGTATATAAAAATTTTTTATAATTTTTATATTGATTGTTATTTTGTTTCAGTTGGAAAAACATACTTTTCCCTAAATTAAAAATATATAAATTTTTATAATTTCTGAATTTTAATATTTTAAGCTGATGATATCAGCTAAAAACATTCTTTTAAACTTAAAAATTTTATTTTACTTCAAAAAATTCTAAAATAATTGTATATTAAATTAGTTTTTTCTAGACTTAATTGAAGTTTCTCTCCTTCACAATCATTTTAACTTCAAATAAGAATTTTATTTGTAGTTAAACTATTTCTTGAGTACGATTTTTAATTATTCTTTTCTGTCTTTAATTAAACAACAATGATGTTATTTTAGTCTAGAATAATTATTGTTTACATTATGTTTTCATTAAGTCAATTTTATATGACTAAAATTTCTAAATATGTATAAAAATGGAATCTTTCAAATTTACGATATAATACTTTTTTTTTTTTTTTTTTTTTTTTTTTTTTTTGGTAATTACTATGTAATAATTTAGCTTTTATGCCAGATGTGACAATTTCATAATTGAATTTCTTGTAGAATAATTGAATTTCTTGATATCAATTGTATCAATTTATAAGTGGTTATTCTTAAGAAGATAAAAAAATTAATAAATAATTTAAATATAATAAGATTCTTTTTTAATTATGATTGGAAATAAATTGAAAAATATGTTTTTAAGTTTCAAAATTTTATAAAATTAAATCTCTCTGACTAATATTTTCTATGTAACTTTAGTTTCTGAACTATCAAAATCTAACTCAGTATTTCGAAAAGTTTTTATTTAGCTTTTAATTATTGGGTTGTTCGGAAAGTCATATCGTTTTTTCCACCTGAATCAGTTTTTTTCTGGTGAAAACCAACCATTTTATGAGTATGAAATCATGCTACGACCACAAAGAAGGTAAAAGATATTGGACTGAAATTGGCAATATATAAATCAATAAAATATTTAATCTCTATATGTTTTTTTATTTTCATATAAAAACGAAATAACTTTCCGAACAACCTAATACAATTAACTCATTTTTGAGAAATTCATGAAGAGAAAAAATTTTGTGTATTGATCTGTATAATTTTATTGTTCATAAATTTTAGTGCAGCTTTATATGAATTAAGATCTATTTGTTAAATAGTCATGTTAAATTCTATTCATGTTATTTGTATGTATATATGAAAATTCTACAATAAATTTTAAAATATTGTAATAAATAAAGTATGTATTGTTAATTTTAATATTTTGTCTTACATGTGGATGATAAAATTATAAACTTTTAAGATTTTCACTTCCTCATAAAAATTCAAATTTTTCAAATATTTCTTTCACTCTTTTGTGCAAAAAAAGAGTGAAAGAAATATTCTGTTTGTATCTTTAATCATACAAATCTGTCTCAAATTGGTGAGTTTTACAAAACCACACTTCATGTCATATTTCATTTTTAGCACAGTTGTAATCTGATTTCCAAAACTATAAAACAAAATACAAAGTAACTAATTTTCAAAATCTATGAAAATTTTATCCGGGTTTCATTTGAAAACTAATGCATGAAATGAAATAAAATGCATATCAGCTTGTCAGTTTTAGACTATCTTAAAATAAAAACCTTCATTTCGAAATTTTGATTACAGCTTTTGTAGTTAATTTCTAAAAAAAAGCTTTAATTTAAACTCTCTGTAAAGTTGCTTATGACGTACTTGGTGTGGTTCTCATCTGTTTTGAGAGGTTTCTATACTTTCGTCAGTTGAGATTTTGATATTAAAGAGATGGGCTTCCCTGTCGTCATACGTTTTGTAGGAGTGAAATATCTGTCTTGTTTTAATTTCTGTTCGTAAATAAATTTTATAATATCGATTAGAAATTGTTGTTTAATTGAATTGGATATACCCTGCCTACCAGTAAATATTTGGGCACCTGTGGTAGGGAAAAAAAAAAAAAAAAAAAACTAACTTTATTCAAAATCAATGGTTGGTAGAGCCTCCACGAGAGGCATACAACGTGAAACTTCCGTGGCATACATTCCACAAGTCTTTGTATTACAGCTAGAGGTATTGTCTTCCACCAAGCTTAGAGTAGTCATACAAATTCCTTCACCGATTTTGGACGGATAGTGCACCCCTTAATTCGGTGATTCAACTCGTCCCAGAGGTTCTCGATAGGGTTCCGGTCGGGCAGGCCAGTCCATTCGATGAACTCCATTGGCACCATACCAAGTCTTGGTTAACCTCGAAACATGACAAGTAGCCTTGTCGTCCTGAAAGTAACGGGTTCCAGCCCGTAAAACTGGCACAACGTAGACGCACATTGTCATCCAAAATGGTGTAGTAAGCATCGACGTTGAGCTTACTGTGAATGAAACGACGACTAATGATACCATCTTCAAACAGTTATAGCACCAAAAAAAAAAAAAAAAAAAAA
>JAPDSC010146178.1:0-53313 GCA_026290005.1 Latrodectus geometricus | reverse complement strand
TATATATATATATATATATATATATATATATATATTTGACACACAAATAATTATCTTTGAGAGAGAGATGTGCCAAATGAAAATGCGCATGCGCCACTTAAGAGGAAAATACAGTAAAACCCCGCTTAACCAGTACCTTCTAATAGCAGAAAGCCTGACTACCACGTGACCAAATGGCTGTGACGTTGCATCCGCAGGCTATCGCTTTCTAAGTGACGCTTGAACAGAGACTTGTTACTGTGTTGTTTACCATTAACCAATCACTCATTTTCGACATATTTTTCAAAATATATTGTTTTTATTCCGTACGATATTCAAGAACATGCCTTATAAATGTTGTGTAACTGCCTGTAAAGGCAACTATGATAATGGACCTAAAGTTTCTCTATTTCGATTCCCACGTGAAGGTTTAAAACGCCAATGGATTAGCGCAATGCCGAGAGAAAACTATGGAAGTGACCAAACATTCCAGGGTAAGTAAATTAATTTTATTTATTGTCTCATTTGCATCATGTTTAGCTAGTCATTTTAATTTTGATTTCTTTTAATAACGTTAACAGTTATAGAAAATTTCAAATGAAATCAAAAGTGAATTCCTATGGAACTTTTTTAAAATTTATTACTTATTAAATTCATATTGTTCAAATATAAATTTTCATAGAAAAGTAAAATAATTATTAATTTTTCGATATAACAATAAAATGCGTAGGGGTAATAGAGAACTATAATAATATTTAACTCTAAGCTATTTCGAAATAAATAGCAGAATGATCTTAATGTTTTTGTTTCCATAATCTATTATTAGAAAAGAAAATACTGAGATTTCTTATCATATCAAATAGAAAATGTATCAAATAGAAATTAGTAAAGAAGACTTACTTCTTTGTTTCATGTTTATCAGCTTTCTTATATTTAAATTTTACTTCTAGGTGTGTGAACTGCATTTTAAACCAACTGATATATTTCGAACTAGAGAAGTTTTTGATGAGAAAAATGGTAAAAAAATAATTGTAAACCTACAAAATCCAAAATTGCATCTATGTTGAAACAGATTTATTTGACTTAATTGATAATACTTTATCCTTTTTGTCAGAAAATACTGTAAATAAACTGTAGAAAGATGTTTTATATTTTGTAAAGGAACAAATTTCTTTACTTATAACTAAATAACACTATCAATTTATTGTTATTTAGTTATAAGTAAATTGTTATCTATTGAATATGAAAAGGAATTCCTTAAATGTTCTAATCATAGAGCATATGCAATTTCAATAATTAGAAGGATTCTAAATGAATCTGAAATTTACCTTCCTTTTGAAAAATGTGAAAATGGACATGCTGCTGAAGAAATAAAATTGTTCATTGTCAAATCCTGCATAAATATATTCCTTAAAAATTATTGCACAAAAACCAATGACTCTATAGTGATTAATGCTCTATCTAAAAAAAGAAAACTTCAAACTTTTCATAATTCTTAAAAAAATTACTTTTTAATGCAATTTGAAATAGAAATTGTATCCAAAATCTTTATTTCCTTTTAAAACTAAAATCATTTTGAAAATAAATTTCAGTATATACAAATAGCTATTTTTATCCATTATTATGAATGCATCAAAATAAATTGAATAAAAATGTAGTAATTATGTATATAGTTTAACTTTCTTCTAATGTATGTAAATAATTTATTTGTGTTGTAATATTCAAAATTATATAGGTAAATTTTGTTTATATATATATATATATATATAAATTTATTAATTTTAGTCATTGTATGTATAAGATTTCAAATTGCCAAACTTGCATTATTTTTTAAAGAAAATGTTTATGTGAATATTTCTTTTTCAAACTAAATTTATGCATTATTTTTGAAGAAATATAAAGAAAGTATGATTCTAATAAATTATTTTTTATTTTTCTGATTTATTATTGTCTTTTCTTCTTCAACCACACAAAATTATCACCCATTAAATGCATTAAATATTTAAAATCTATCATACGCAGGGAATATATTTTGCTAATTAATTAATCATGTATATTGCATTTAATAAATTTTAAAGAAATATTTTCAATTCATAATAGATTATGTTGTTATTTATTATTTTAGAATAAACTATAACACCCAAAATGTTTTGCTTGAATTTTAAAAAAATGCACAGGAATGATTAATTTTGTATAAATATACTTTTCATGAAAATAATTCTATTATTAGATTTAGCTCATTAATAATCACCAGATATATATTTCCATTGAAAGTACACCAAAGAAAATTTAATATCCAATATTGAATAAAATTTCATTGTCTAGATTTTATAAACTTTTCATTCAAAGTTATACTTGAATAAGTGTTTACATATAGTTGCTATTAATTATATATTCTTCGTGGAAACAATATCAATATTAATTTAAAAATATTATAGTAATTGATTGTGAGGGATTTTTTAAATAACATAAAAACAGTTCCTTCGGAATATTTTAATCGTGGACGAAGGCGGTTGATTGCAGCCATCGGTTGATGACGTCACAAGAGAGTGTTCAGGCTTTCTTAGCTATAGAGGGTGATGGCTTAACGCGGGGGATACGTTCCGTCAAAGTAGAGCGTAATGCGAAACAGCGCTAAACGAGGCTATCTTTACACGTAAATATTGGGGTTAGGGGAAGATGACCAGGAAATTGGTTAGGTATTAAATTTAAAAAGTATGTTTTTTTAATAAAAATAAAACCAAACATTTATTTCTTAAAGCCCAAATTAATACCACATTATCATTTCTTGCAAAAATAAAAACAAAATTCTAAGTCAGTCATATTTAGTTACCCTTCCGCGTTTTCATTCTTTTGCCTTTTTGTGACAAAAGCATCTAATGTTGTTTGCCTTTTTCTTTTGCGTTGTTCTCTTAAAAGTTCTTCATAAACGGATAGAGCATCTCTAACACCACGCCTTACTTTTGAGCTCCTTTCTTGAAAATTCGGATCATTTTCAATGAATTGATCCATTATTTCAGTTATGGTAGACAAACTCCTTTTTACAAAGGCCATCGAAATCTCTTTTTGCTCTTCTTCTGAATCACTGCTGTCAACATTTTTGTTTTCTTCTTGTTCAGTTAATTCCTTGAGCTCACATTAGGACTAGCCGCTGCTTCTTGAATTATTTCTTCGACATCTTCCACATTTACCCCTTCAAAACCGGTTTGCTTCGTTAATTTCACTATTTTATCCACATCGACAGAATGTCCAACGTCATCGCTCTCACTTTAATCCGGCCAAATAATCTTCCATACTCCTTTCAAAGATCTTTCTGTTACCTCATTCCAAGAAAGGCCTATGTTTTCTACAGCATCCACGATGTTGTAGTTTTTCAAAATTCTCTTGTGGACTGGTTTTCCTCTCCGTCTGTTTTTTCAAACATTTGCTTAAAGGTTCGCCACAAGTAATTAATTTTAAGGCTTATTAATAAGCCTTAAAATTTGATATAACGCCTTGGTCCAATGGTTGAATTAGGGCAGTTGTGTTAGGCGGCAAGAAAACCACTTCGACTGGAATGCATGTTGCTAAGTCTGATAAATATGTTAGGTGGCTTGGAGCATTATCAATTAGCAGAAGTGCTTTTTGTTCAAATTTTTTAATTTCGCAATAGCGTTTAACAGACGGGCAGAAATGTTCAGTGAACCAATCCTGGAAAATTTTTGCAGTTATCCGTGATTTTTTATTAGACTCCCAAATTACGGGTAAAGTTCATTTAGATATGCCTTTCATCGCTCTTGGGTTTTTGGAATGGTAAATTAGTAATGGTTTTAATTTAAAATCTCCGCTTGCGTTACCACCTAGTAAAAGGGTTAAGCGATCTTTTGCAGCTTTAAATCCTGGTACCCGTTTCTCTTCACGGGATAGAAATGTTCGTTTCGGCATTCTTTTCCAAAACAAGCCTGTTTCATCAACATTAAAAACCAATTCTGGAGGATAGTTTCCTTCTTCAATTATTTTTTTAATATCGCTGGTAATTCAGCCGCCGCTTTTGTATCACCACTTGCTGCTTCTCCCGTAATCTTTATGTTGTGAAGGTTATTTCGATGTTTAAATCTATTAAACCATCCTCGACTAGCAACGAAAGTTTCATTTGTGTCAATTGTCTCAGCCTGAATGTAATTAAAAATTCTTCTAGCTTTTTCCATTATGATAGATTGGCTTAATGGCATATTGCGGTTAATTTCTTCGTCAATCCATATAGACAGTCGTTTTTCCATTTCCTCTATGATATTATTTCTAGAACGGGTAATTCTAGTTGCAGAGCTTGACGTAGTTGTAGTTGCCGATGACAGTATTTTTTCTTTATTCTTCATGATGGTCTTTATTGTTGAAGTTGGCAAATTCAATGAAGCACTAATTAGAGTTTGACGTTCACCAGAATCTAATCTTCTAACCACTTCCATTTTAGTTTTGAGTGAAATGCTTTTTCTGGTTGCTTTCTTTTCTTTTTCATTACCACCCATAGTAAAAACTAAAGATCAAAATATTTGACACTGTAATATAGTATTAAATATGTAAATTAATACCTACTTACAATAATGTCAACAAATGTTTCCAATAATAAAAATATGTCTGTACAATACCGCACCAAACAAGAAACACAAGTGCACTTTTTCGGATATATATTTGAAACCTATCGCTGCATAATATTTCGTGGAATCCCCGGGTTGAAATAAAAGAGCGCTAAGCCGAAACAGCGTTAAGCGGGGTCTTACTGTATATTTAATTTTTTTTATTTATTGCAGTGGCAGGTATATAAATGCAACTCGAACGACACTTCTTTCCTATATTTGAATGAGCATTCAACTAGCATCTCTTGGATGATGTCTCATTATCAATTACGGTTTTCAGCTTCGACTGGTGTACCGACAGAAAGAATTGTTTTCAACCTGAACAAATCGATATAATTTCACTCTATGCTCAGAAGAAAACGACCATAATTGTGCCGAATGAAACCTACTACAGGAAGAAACTTAAAATTGAATTGGAAGGTGATGAATTCTACGTGATCGATAGAAAATATTTGAATAATTTGTGACAAAATTTTTACAAAAACGTTCTACTATGTGAGGATGGATGTGACGTCGTAATCGGCACAGCAGATCTTTGGGGCTTAGAGTATTTAATAAAGACCTGTAATTATCCGAGAGTATAATTCATTCTCAAAAGGATACCTGGAATTAAGATTCCCGAAGGTCCGAAACGGTATCCTCTTCTGTTCAGTAATTAAAAAAAATTATGAATGAATAAAAAAAAAAAAAAAATGGGACAAGAGATAGTATATACTGTCTCGCGTCCCATTTTTATTTTTTCTACAACGCACAAATAACCATCCTTGAAACTTAATACGGTAAAAAAAAATAAAAAGCGAAATTTTTATAATAATTGAAGAAGGGAATTATCAAAGGTCTCGGGAATCTCTGGTAGGAATACCTTCCTTGTGATTTATCGCTTATCTCAAATTTCTAGATTGCAAACATAATTTCATCGAAGGAAAATATGTTTCGGTATATGGGATCCAAGATCCTGGCAAAAAAATATTGTAATGAATTTGTGTTCCCTCCCTCTCATCATTCAATACTATCACAGAAACACGATACAAGAGTCTGTAACAAAAAAATATATTGCTACGACCAGACTTTTCGATCTTCGTGAACCGTTATAATTTCATGGAATGGAAAAAATAGGCTTCGGTATATGGAGATCTTTGGTCCTTGCAATCATCTAATATTAAAAGAACAACGAAAATCAAGATTTCTATTGAGGGAGAAAAGAAACATGTATTCCGCCTCACATTTCCTGTAACACACACACACACACACAAAAATAAATAAATAAATCGAATTCCAACAAAGGGTTTCAATTATTATGGATCCCACATTCAACCTTAATATAATTGTATAGTTCTCGAATGGCTCTATACATTCCTGTAAATAATTTTTTTCATGACACGCAATTCATTTAGAAGGATGAGAGCAAAATATTTCGAGTCTCAACTTCTAGATCTTCGGCGACATGTTTATTTTTTTATAATTTCATCGTCGTTGTGCTTGGAACGTGAAACCAATTTCCAGTAAAATTCAGAGATGGCACCGGTGTTTGTAAAATTTTTCGACAGATTGTATGACATCAATGCACCAAAATTTAATCTTTATTTATAAGTACAAAATATATTCTAGTATATATAAAAATGCATGCGGTGAGTCACTGCATGCAATTTTAGTGCGTACTAAAAATTAAAACTTTAGTGTGTATTACATATAATACATTTGTAAAGTTTATCCTCCCATATTTCTTTGTAGAAATATATTATTTAAATATCGCACTTCCAATGAATTTTATAATAATGGAATCGATTGCACTTTGGGAGGATTTATTTTTAAAAAGAAAACTAAAAATGACTCTTGAAAAATTTGTTTCTGCTATTTTCGTATTCTACTATAATTTTCCTCAATATATATATTTATCCTAATTTTTATTAATAAAATCTCATATTTATCACAACATTCTAATAATTTTTTTGATAAATTTATTTTCGAAAAAATTTATAAAATCTTCCACTTTACATTACTTTTCACAAAACAAGAATTTTAATTAATTGTTCAAATGACCATTAGTCTTGTATACCCTAGTAGCAGAGGCTTATTGGTATTACACTGGCCATTCACCGGTTCCATTGGCAACTCACTTTTCACCAAATTTTCTCATCGGTCCGTGCCCGGTATCTTATACATGAAACGGTCATTGTTTTTTCTACCGCACATTGTGCTCGACATCGTCATCGGCTATTGATTCAGTGGTCACTAAGCGGCAGCCGTGGTATTTACCAAAGAGATTGAAGAAACGAATCATGCGTAGACTAAATAAAAGGTCTACGCATGCGCCGCCGCCATATTTGAAAAGCATTGTGTTTACCATTTCTTTTTCTACTACTAGCTATATTTGCGCTCTGGAATTAGCTATTATTAATTATATCATTTTTAGCAAGCATTTATAACAGAATATTTTGGTAAGTACTATAAATTCTTTTAAATAAATAACAAGTACATATCTTTAAAATGCCTATTTATTTAATTCTGTCACTTTGTAGACATGTATTTATTTTGCACTGGTAAAATATAAGTCCGAATAAGAATTACAAATAATATGTTTGAAATAATATTAATTTTACTGTATACTTTAGTCTATTTATTGTTTTTAGTTTATAAATATGTATAATATTAATAATATATGGTAATTAAAAACCAGTATTGAAAATTTTTATGCATTATTGCATTGTGCTCCATTGATCCAGATCAACAATGAAGTGCCACAGTTAAAGATTTCAAAATATTTAACTCTTTATGTAACGAATAAATATCTTTAGCAATTCTGTACCTAAAGAGAAATTAAAAATGTTTTTTTAAAACATAATTTAACTCTTGTTATAAATGGCATATTAAATGTACTTAAATCTTATCATACAAAATTGCCAGCTAGAACATTACTCAGTACACTTTCTTATGTTTCTGTATCTAAAATTCAAGAAGGTGAGTATATCCATTTCACTTTAAAAAATACTATTAAATTGTAATTAATTTTAATTAAAGAATTTTCATAATTTATTACGTGATAAAATTAAGAATTTTAAAAGTCCCATTTGTAATTAAATTGTTGAAATTAGTCCATGTTTAATTTCCAGTACAATTTGCATATTAATTTTGTATTAAATGTATAACCAAGATATTAAAGTCCAAGTCAAATAAAGTTGGGTTGCTTTTACTGTGTGTGAATTTTTGCCTTTACAAACTATTGAAAATATGGAGTCTTTTAATGTTTATTTAGTTGATTTTTTTTAACTTAAAGATTAAACTTTTTTGAAGAGAATTTTAAAAATCTGGTGGGTATAATATTTAATAAATAACAAAAATTAATGAAATATGTAGTAAATATCCAAGAAGAAAATGCGAGTTTCACTGTTTTCCTGGTTAGTCAATGATAAATATTAAGGCATTAATAAAAGCAACACATTTAGTTATGATAGATTATTTGTATAATATATAAATATATATATTACACATATTAATACAAGGAAAAATAATCAAACCGTTTTAGTGTAAATGTAAACAATATGAAAATTGTATGTTTGAAATTAAAAGATATTAATATATGTGTTTATATATTTTTTGCAACAAAAATTATGTTTAAAATTTTTATTGTAGAAATTATTTAAAAGAAATAATTCCAGAGACCTGGTTTGGGTTTCATCTTTCTTGGAACTTTTCCCCTGACTTAATGTAAATTTCAAAGTAATTTAAGCAATCTGAATGTATATAAAAAAAAAAAAAGTTTCTAAATAAAAAACATTTAGTTGATAGGTAAATAAGCATGAACATGGTTAGAAGGGTTGAGGAACTGAAACTTATGTTGAAGTTTATAATTCTAATAGTTTATTATTTTCAGCTGACTGTTTTGACTAATAAAGGTGGTATAAGCTTGAGTGATGTTATTAGACCAATATTGATGGAATTTAGAACAAATGATTTGTCAAAGCAGTATAACTGGAAGAAGATAAAGCATAAAACATCCATTTTCCATCTTCCAGAATGTTATAAATTTGATAACAGGTTAGTATTTTATATTTAAACTTTTTAAATTTTACTGCTTGTAGAAATTTTAAAAGTAATTTAGTGCAATATGAAAACATCATTAAATTCAAATGTAACGATTTATTTATAATAATTGTATTTAATCTAAATATTTAACCATAACTATTGTACTTATAATAAGAATACAATATTTCATAACTTTCTGTTTTAATTTTTAATAACATTTTTTTGAGTTTGTCATGTTTGTTACTTAGTTAAGGAAAATAAATATTTTCTATTTTTTGTTTATGCTTTGCTTATGCAATTTTTAAAATGCTAAGTTTTTTAATTTGATCAAAAGAATGATTGTAGTATATGGATTAACTTTACATCTTTTCTTTCTAAATTTAAACGTTATTTTTAATAATATTTTAACTTTGTTTATTTTTCATTACACTTCCATGTAATGTTTAAAATTGTTTTGCACATAAAATTTAATATTAATATCAATTATAAAAATGTTTGAAATGTTGATTTTACTTTGTTTCTTAATATCACATTATTTATATAAGCAGTTTTTGTTTCATTTTAGCTTCTACTTGCCACCATGATAGCCATATTACAGATGTTGATGTACAGCAATACATTAAAAAATGGCTGTGTGCACCTGAGAGCGATGGGGACAGAATGTTTAAAAAGAGCTTTAGAAAAAGTACAGTCTAATGTATAAATAAATATAGTTTAATAAGTGTGTTTGTAATAATATGTCTGATATACAATATGTTATAAAAATAATAAACCTTTATCTTTTGTGAATATTTTATTTTTGTGATTAACTTTATAAATATTAAAATTGAGAGTTTACCAAAAATTTGTATTTCATTTTTTTATCACCCATAGCTCTGTAAATATTGCTTTTGAAAAATTTCAAGAATATTCATGTTTAAGTGAAATTTTCTGTTTATATAAAATTAAAGAATAATATATCAAAAATGAATTCAACTAAGACCATAGAATCAAAGTCTCTGTTCTAAATTAAAACATAATCAATGTTGTATTTTAAATCTATCAAAGCCTATAGTTTAGAAATGTTCTATGATAATATATTTTTGTGATATATTGGAAGAAAGGTTAAATGAATAACTTATGATTTTAATCTTCATTTTCAAAATTAAATTTCTAAATGAATTTAACGAGGACTTATTAAAATAATATATATCTTATAAAAGCAATAAAAATTTTCAGGTGGAAGTTTGAAAAATCTTAACAATTTTTTTTTTAATCTACTAATTTAAATTTTATTTTTCCTAATATGGGGGGAAAAAACTTGATGAATATGATCTCTGGAAATTCATTGAACTTTTCCTATCATCAAAAAATTAAATTTCTAAAACTGAAATTATTTACTAAATCTGACAACTTTGTGGCATTCAATAAAAGTTATTGAAAATACTAGAATGTGTGTCCAAGAGTGAAAAAATATTCATTTAAATATACTATCCAAATTTTTTAAAGTATTAAGTCTTTCTACACAAACATTATTATATATGAAAAAACATAAATAAAATGGGTTTTCCTTAGTATTGTCAGGCTTATAAAGCAAAAATACACTATCGTTAGAAAGTTTATTAAATGATAGTGTATTTTTGTTGTATAAAAGCAAAACAACAGGTTTGCTATCCGAGTAGAATATAAAATTGCATGGCATTGTATCATCGCAACACTCACTGCCCTTTCATCGAACCGAACGAAACTCATCGGCCCATTTGCCGTAAACTCATCGCACCGGTCACTTCAATTCACTGGGGAATGATACCGTAGCCGCTCCCCGATAGAGGTGACAAATAGTGCACTGTTCCATGCACAATTGCCGCGCAGGGCCCGGTGAGTTTTCATCATCCTGAGGCGTTTGCCCAATGACCGCCCACCGTTGAATTGCTACTAGGGTATTGTCTTCATTAATCTTAGAAGCATAATTTATCAATACCAGTACATTTTGATTTAATTTTAAATCTCCATGGTAAATTGGATATTTATAAAGCATATCTACTTTTAAAAAAAGAGGTTGTAACTAAGCAAAATGAAATATCTTTGCTGAATATTTGTATTATTTTTATAATATATGTATAGTCATTAGAAAAAGAGCAGTCGATAAAAAATTTCGTTTAATTAGAAAGAAAATTCATCTAAATATGAAAAATATCTCGCTGAAATGAAGCCAAATTTGTATTTTTCCTCCCCAAAGAAGTGATACATTCATATCAAATATGAAATACATTCTGCTGAAATGAAAACAAATTTGCATTTTTCCTCCCCAAAGAAAAGAATCTGTACATCATAAAAATAAATGAGACAAAAAAAATTGTAATCATTTATTTTTATGGCTGCTTGAAGGCACTGAATCTTCTTTGTGTCGATGCATTTGCTCGTTTTAAGTCAGGTACCAGTAACTTGATACGTGAGAAAAATTCATTTATTTACGAAAAAAAAAAAAAAAAAATGCATTTTCGTCTGATCCATGTCCAACAGCGACCATGAGGGTGTAAAGCAAGAAAAGTATCTATTGCTATATTAGGAAAAATATTCCCATCATTTAAGTTAAGAAATACTTTAAGCGCTTCATTAAAATATTAAAGAGATCCGCACCCTGCGCGAAAGTAAAATGGTTCTAAAGATAACCATAAGGTTGGTTGATTTTAATGGCGCAAGGTCCAAATATGGACAAGCTGCGCCAAAAGATAACCATAAAACCTCTATCTGCAATGTGGACAGTTGCGAGATAAGCAATTGGTTTTCGTATATAAGAATATTCCGTTAAATGTCTTAAAGGCATCTTTTTGGCGTCAAATGAATTTTCATCGTTATATGGGTTGAAAGCTCAAGTGGTTGTCTGGGCTAATGGCACTTCCCAAGTAGCAAAATGTCTTGGATAATCGTGGCATTACCATGGCCCATTATTGGCGGCTAAAATTGGGCCAATCTTGGATGGTCTACATTTCGTTATATAGGACCAATGTGAGCAACCTATATTGTACCAAGCTTTTCTGCCAAAATTGATCTGATAAAGGCAGCCAAGATAGAAGTAATCTTGGTGACCCTTATAAGTGTCTACATTTTGTAGTTCACATATTGATAACAAAGGGTCTTATTTTGAATTGTTAAATTAGAAACAAGCTATTTTACAATTTTCCAATACATACACATTTACTTTTCGTATTTAAAGCTGCATCTGTTGCATCTTATAAAAATACATAATTAAAATTTACTATTTTGTATTTTACGTTAAAAAGTTATACTTTTTTGTACAATTTGTAATTTTGCTAAATTGTTTAAGTTATAACAATGTAATTTTCATCATAAAATAACTTGTAATTTTACTAAATTGTTTAAGTAATACATAAACAATTCAGTAAAATTACAAATTGTTTTAAGATGAAAATCACATTGTTAAAATTAACATGCAAAAAAAAGAAAGTGAAGAAAAAAACAGGCAAATATTTACTACTTACCAGTTTTAATTCACAGGAGCTATTTGGTATATAGATCTAATTATTGTGCATACCCATATTCTAATAATCATATTAGCAATCTAAAAATTTTATTTGCTTAATATTAAAAGCAAATCACATTTCTGTGTTATTTAAAACATGCTAATAGTTTAAAACAGTCAAATTTTGTGTATAAATTTATAATCACATTTTTATATACATTAAGAGAATTCTAATCAAATTAAAAATTTTACTTTGCTTTCTTTTTGCAAGGAACTACAGCAAACAATATTATACACTTTTTATACTCATAAAGAAAAGTTCTTAATTCTGTTAATATTTCAGACTTATCATGATTATGATAAGTTCTACTGAATTGCCATTTTTTTAATAGCATAAGTATTAAAAAATGGCATTAAGCTTAGTCAAAAGTTCTCATTAGATGTTAATCACAAATTGTTACTGAATTTTTTAAGTTTTCCTTCATATCTTCAAATATATTATTTTTTCTTTACATAAGAAAAACATAAATGTGAACAAAAGATGTCCAGGCGCAGAAATTCCATCCTGGAAATACTAGCTAAGCCGAACAGTTTATTAAAAAATTTTTATTTAACATAATACACACGTTTTTATAATTTACATGAAACACTTCATATTTTTGCATTTCTAACATCTATCTGTCTTTAATTTGCTTCCTCTTTACCCTAATTTGTCAAGGCAGCACCTATAAATTTACAAAAATTATTAGAATGAAACTGTTTTTTCATGTACACTTACATAATATCTAATCCAAGTTCTTTTTTGATTCAAAAAAACTATTTCAATTAAAATTTTTTTAAAGAAAATTACATGCAATGATGATCTTTTAATTATATTGTTGTGATCAAAATATAAAAATAGTTTCTTGGATATAACTTCAGTTATTGACTATTCAAATTAAGAATTTGAATTTATCATAAACAATTATATAACTATTCATCTCAATGATGGTTTTTTTTTCTTTTTTTCTTTAAACAAAAACAAGCTTTAAAATGAATAATTAAAAGAATAATTGACAACGTTCTATGATAACTCTATTAAGAATATTCTGGAAATGGTCACTAATTAATGCCCAACATAAATGTTTGAGAATGTATGAATATTTTATGGGACATTAATTTATGCTCCCCCCCCCTTGTAATTGATTTCTTTTCCATCAACAGATTCCTTGATTTGTTCTGACTCCGTCTTATTGGAGATAAGCAACAACATAAATGTTTGACAGATTATTTTTTTCTGAAAATTGCACATTTTGCAGTGAAAATTTTTTTTAATAATCTATTGTTGGCATATATGCTAAACATTAAGGATCTAGGTTAATATTTTATGAGTTCCATAAAGTGCCCAGCCAATGTTTATTTATTGTGACTTTAACATAAAAAAAACTTGCAATTTTCAAGTAGAAAATATTAAATAGGATACTATATAATGTTATGATTAGACAAATGGAAAATTATCATCAATCATACCTTTAAGAAATCATTAATTTTTAACTATATCATATTAATATATTTTTAGGCACAGAATACTACACTCATGATATATCAAAAACATTTCATACAATTTTGAAGGAATTATTTTAGACTATCTGCAAATTTTTGATGAAAATATAAATCAACACATTCAAATGTGTTTATTTTCAGTAGAACTAATAATTAAGAATTAAATAAATAAAAACTAAATAAAGCTTTAGTTTTTTTATAGTTATTTTAAATATTACAGAGTAAATTAAGAATCAGAATTAAACTTCTAAAACAATACTAAAATTAGCAACAGTTTGAATATTGAATAAGTTTCATTAATTTATTATTCCTTATTAAATAGAAGTTTAAAAGAGTAGTTTAAATTTTCATCCTGTTAGCACTGAAACTGAAAAATTCAGATTTTTGTATTATACATTTCATAGAATGTAATAAGTAGAAAAATCTACAGTTTCACTAATAAAAATTTAAATGTAATTCCCAAAGAATGTTTTTGTTTCGAACATATACAGTCAAGAATTTTAAAGGAATTGGTATCTGAATTCAAACTTATTGCATTAAGTGTACCTTAATAAATTAAACATCAATTAATTTGATGAATTTTTTTACATTAATACTTTCTAAATATTCACTCATCTAATCAATTAATGTTATGAAAATGTTATAAATGTTATTTTTAGTCAAAATAATTTTATAAACTTCATGAATTTTTTATTCAATTAGGATATTTTATAAAAAAAGAATTGAAATAAGTAAATAAAAGCAGCTTTTAATGTTAAAGTTAAAAAAAAAAAATTGACATTTATAAATAAATTTACATTATTTAATATTTTATTTAACATAAAAAAGACAGTATGGTTATTTTTTTTATTTTTAACAATTAGAGATCTATAACTCTGCATAATATAATTTTACTATTAGAGCATTATTAAGATACTGTACATTAATCACTCATTTAGTTAAAATAAATAATTGTTAAGTCAGGTATTTACTACATAGTAACCAATAAAATTTTTGCCATTAAAAAATGGCAAAACATAAATTACGCATAGAAAACATAGTTTATTTTTAATCTTTGAAGTAATCTTTCAGTATCCACCACCTTCAGCCAATGTGTCTTTAGCTATGTAATTACGTTGTAGTGTGGTGGTAAGAAAGGAACATAAAAGAATTACTTGTTTTTTGTGATTAGCAAGTAAAATCCATTTGCTCACTCTATTCTTCTTACTTAGGCAGTGCAGATGAAGTCTTACTGTTTATTTAGAAATGTCAAACTGTCTTCCAAATTTAGAACATATAAGGATGTTCTTTTCAATATCTCCTACAAGGCTTCATTATTGAAGGTCTGAGGTCACCCATGGTGAGGTTCATCACAATAAAATGACTCTCAACCTGAATTTTTGAAATCAGTGCTTTGCAGTGTACTCATTTGTAATACTATATACAAATACTTGACATATTCGGCAACTTGATGCATATGCTTTCAAGCTTGCTTTGAAGTCATACACCTAATACCAAATAAGCTCTTTAGATACTTCCATTTGTCTTCTCTATTGTACAAGTAATGATTGATAAAAATGCATAATTTACCTACTTTTACAAAAAAAAAAAAGGGTAATTCTATTCTTGACTGGCCGTTTTTTGATCATGTGGTACACTAATTTACTTACTTTCACTTAATTTAAAGGCAAGAGCTTTATGAGCTACTTTGTACTATAACTAGCTTTAAAAAATAAAGTCATGCTTGAATACTTTGCTCAAATAATTTCACAAATATTTCTTTTGAAAATTATTCTAAATGTTAAAGTTAATTATATCAGAAATATATTAAATATACAGACATTTAAAAAATAATAATTTATCATAAGAAACAAATACTTAATTTTACATATTATAAAAAAATAAACAGCTGACTAATATTCAATTTAGGTTAGTATTTTTCGTGAACTAGCACAACCAGGGCAAGTGTGTAAAGAGTCATGTATAAAAAGGTCACATTCTAAACAAAACAGATTCTGGCATACACCACACTGATAAACTGTCTGTTCAAGAAAATTTGATAAACAACTATAGCAATGTTTCTCTTTAGCACATTCTAAACTTGTAACAGATATTTCATTAAAACAGTCAAGGGGAAATAAATGATGGAATGATCTAGCCAAATGGGGGGCAGAAACTAAAGTCAATCCACAAGCTTTGCATTCAACAGGCAATTCACAGTACTTGCTATTACATTGTGGACAATAGTATCCTTCAGTTCCAAAACCCTCATGCGGTTCCTTACTATCTAAATGACACATACACATAGATGGTTTACCTTCAGCTTTACTTTGGTGATAAGGAAACCCCATACGAATTAAAGAAGAATCAGTGCTGCTTGTTGCTGGTGGTGGTGAAACCTGGTCATACAATAGTTCACGAAAATGTGCATCATCAATCACTACATTATAATTTCCATGAGTAGATTTAGTTATTTTTCGACACACAACAAGCTCAGCGGCTAAGCCGATTATCGAGCAACGGATATTTTGAGATACTAGATTATCAACTGTTTCATAAATGTCTCCAGGATCACAAGTTGTCAAACTACCAAATATAACCAATACTTCTCTACTAGTATGGGTAGGCATGAATCTTAATGTCTGAGCTGCGAGTTCTAAGGCATTTTGCAGAGATGGCTCACCTGCACATGTTGCTTTTGCTAAATTTTGCAAAGTGGTGATATGGGCTCTAGGATTTCCCGCTAATTCGGTGATTTTTTCCGCTCTTTTATTCTTGGTGCAAATCATTCCAAGCTGACTTATGGGATTTTGATCAAAGTATTCTTCGATAAATTTTTCGAGAAGTTTTAAAGTACAAAGATATCGAGTAGGTTTTAGATCTGGTTCAAGCATAGCTTCGGAAGAATCAATGATTAAGTAAAGGTGCCGCATCATTCCAAGTTTGAAATTCTTTTTTTCCAGTAGCCTTTTTCTTCTAGATTTATGAACAATTTCTTCTAAACTTGATGTCAGGAGGCCATGCTCGTCCTCCCGAATCGCCTCCCAAGTCTTTTCATATTCAGTCTCCCACCGATATCCTTTTTGATCTTCCTCGTTTTCCATCGGGTAGGATTTATTTCTTAGGTTGTTAGTAAATACTTTTAACTAACAGTGTATATCAGTTTCACTTGTGAAAAGATTTCAGAAATGGACAAATAACTAGTAACTTTTAGAATGTTCGAATTATTTTTAAGCAACTAATTAAGTTGAAACAATTTCAGCAAAATTGTAATCAAGAAATGAATTATTTTCTTCAGATACAACTACAGATCATTGTAGATACAAGATACAAACAAACGAGACGAGCGAGACGGTGTTTTTTTAATAATCAATCACAATCACAGTTATTACAATGTTTTTGCTTCATGGATTTCTATTGTTTAATATTGATTTTGGAATATTCAAATCATATTTTTTACAGATTAATTCAATGATTCATATTATTATTATAAACAATTCAAAAGAAATTCAACTAATTATATTGATTTCTCAAGAAGTATTGCTCTAAGCTAAGCTTTTTTATTTTTCATTTATGCATGGCAACGTCAGAAAATGATATATAAATTGGCAACTATTATAACAACTACATTTTGTTTTGTTATGCACTTCACAAAATGGCCGGTCGCTGCTCCATGTGTTTTTATGGATTGTTGAGGTCGAAATCTAGTCAAGTTGTTATTAATCATGCTTCTAGAAAGTTATTTAGCTCTCAAAATCAAATTAAAGTACCATCTCCTTGCCTCTCTTCTCCATTCTCAAAATATTTCATTAATAGTAATGTGTATTTTTCAACGCAAAAACCTAGTGATATAAAAATACTTAGTGATGAAATTTTGAAAGCAACACTTTCCAAGCAATCGTCTCAAGCTGGCGATGATGATTCTAGTAATAAAAATTCAGAAGATACAAATAAAAGCGGAGCGTTTTCTAAACGTGCTATGAAATGGACATTCTTGGCTTTTGGCTCAGTATTTACAGGAATGTTGGGATTGGCTATTTATGAATGGGGTTAGTATTTACTTCGTTAAGATTATATTTTTTGGTAATCTCATCTTCCCGTTACTCTTTTTCAATTTTTTTTTTTTAAAATACTGGATTACAATAAATTTTTCCTTATTTTAATGTATTAGTTTCTTTTCTATTATGAATATAAAGCTAAAAAAATTATTTTATAACCTTTTTCTAACTAATAAGTGTCGAATTAACGAATTTTGAATTACAATCAATGTATAAATTTGCTAAACTAACTTTATAGTTATCATACTTAAATTTGTCTGATGCAGCAAATAATTTCCAAAAATATTTTACATCTATTTTATGAGAAATAGCAAATTTCTGTAAACTTAAATATATTTTAATAAAATCATTGAAACCATAAGCAACTATAGCTTTATAGATTGCATTTTTATGAAGTTTTATTGCCACATGATGAAAATGTTCTGTTAATTTTAAAAATATCTGCATTGTTCAATGGTGTTACTATGAATAGGCATTATATATTTTTTGGTTGTATTACATTTAATGAAATTTTATATTAAGGTAATTTTATAAGTATGAATATGATGTAAATTACATATTTGTCCATGAACAATTTATCATTAATTTAATCTTTGGGTCTTATTGTATCTGTGAAAGTTGTTATATTGTTATTGTACAATACATTAGGGTGACTTTAATTTTTTTTGTAGGTAGTGTTAAACAATACAAGTATTTACCCTAGTCGAAAGAATTTTTTGAAGTATCAACAAAGTCATAATTTTATACTTAACTTGATAAAATTTTCATTAATAAGAAATCATATGGTATAGTAACAAAAATATTCTTAATATGGTAATGATAAAAGAAAAAAAAAATAACTAAAATATATTGGGAGGCTGCTGCTCATGTCATTTATTGTTGATTTCAAGTAAAAACTGCTTATTAAAATTTTGTGGGCAACTAAAATAATAATAATAAGCATAAATATAATTTTAAAATATTCGGATTTCAAAAAAGCATATATAAAAACAATAATTTCATAAATGTAAATACAAATAATGAAAACGTAATTTAGAAAGTGTAAATACAGATTCTAAGAAAAATTTGAACATGAACTCATATGTAAATATAGGGACATTAGCAAATAAATAAATTATAAAATATAATTAAATTTTACCTAGTAATTTTTAAAAAAGAAAAGATAGGAATAGCATTTTCCCAAATGAGCAACAAATTATAAAATACATTAAATTACCAATTTATTTTAAAAAATGTTTTACTATGATTAATAATAAAAATGTCATACACAAATTAAATAATATGTATCAACACAATTTCAAACAGTAAGCAATAAATAAATAAATATTTAAAATAATGAAAAAGAACCTTACAACATGAAATATGTTAGAATGAAAAAGGTCAAGAAATTTGAAGAACACACTTACAAAAATTCAGACTATAATTATCCCTTTAAAAAATTTTAATAAAATTAGCAAATGGTATAAAATGCTCAAAATTTTCATGAGACAATTACTAGGATTGGCAAATTGCGTTATTAAATTTCTTCATAATTCTTATTATTCTTGACCTATATGGTATAATAAAAAGCCAGATTGCCAGATAAACAAGGATATCTGAGGGAGGAAGGAAAAAACAGAAATATTCTGAAATTGGTATGATGGATTATATGGTAGCTGTGCCAAATTTTGTGATAATTAGTACATCAAAATAGAAAATAGGTAGCTTTTCAAAATGAGTAACAAAAAGTCATTTCTTAATTAATTAAAAATAATTTTTATTATTAAGCTTAGCATAAAATGAACACATTCCAATTACCTTAATGAGCAAAATTTCAAATAAATTTTTATAAACATTTATTCATATTTCAAATAAATACTTAATATTTATCATGTCAATCTAAGTCATCAATCCAATTTTATTATCAAATTGGGAAATACTGTAATTAACATATCATTATGATATTATTACAATGTTTCCCTGTTTTATGTATATTAACTGTACAGACTTTCAAATATTTAAAATTTTTTTGCTCTACTTTTTTGCATTATTATAATAAAATATTTCTTTTTTTTTAAATTTAATGTTATTTATTAAAAATTTTTACTTAAATGTTTCATTTGACAAGTCAGTGCCTAATGGTGCAATAAGTGTATGTAAATTTAAATGAAATATGTAAGTATGTTTAAGAGATAATTATTTTTGATATAATTGTCTCAAACTTTTTTAATAATTTTCAGACCAAATTGTTTGCTTATGCTAATAATGCATATTAATTTAAAATGTTAAGAAAAATACATAGTGGTTTTGATGTTTTATACATTGAAGGTTTTAAAAGAATATCAAGTGGATAGTACTGATTTTTATAATTATATCTGTATAGAAATGAATGCACAGTTAATAATTATTATTTCAGTTAATAGTTTCATATAAATATATTTGAAATTATTGAATAAATGTTTTTATTTTAATCTTTTATGATTTTTATAGGTGCTCCACTACGTGATGAAGAGGGAAATATTGTAAGCATGATTTTTTTGTAGCTTATTATTAGGAATATAATAATATAATTGGAAACATGCATTAAAAAATAATTATTTTTAATGAAAATAAAAATTTATTTGAAATTTTGCTCATTAAGGTAATTGGAATGTGTTCATTTTATGCTAAGCTTAATAATAAAAATTGTTTTTTATTTATTAACTTCTGTAATGACTTTTTGTTACTCAATTTGAAAAGCTACCTATTTTCTATTTTGATGTATTAGTTATCACAAAATTTGACACAGCTGCCATATAATCCATCATACCAATTTCAGAATATTTTTTTTTCCCTTCCTCCCCCAGATATCCTTGTTTATCTGGCAATCTGGATTTTTATTATACCATATAGGTCAAGAATAATAAGAATTATGAAGAAATTTAATAACGTAATTTGGCAATCCTAGTAATTATCTCATAAAAATTTTGAACATTTTATTCCATTTGCAAATTTTATTAAAAATTTTTAAAGGGATAATTCTGAATTTTCTTAAGTGTTCTTCAAATTTCTTGACCTTTTTCCTTCTAATATATTCCATGTTGTGAGGTTCTTTCTCATTATTTTAAATATTTCTTTTTTTTTTATTTAATAATTGCTCACTGTTTGAAATTGTGTTGATACATATTATTTAATTTGTGTATGGCATTTTTATTATTTATCATAGTAAAACATTTTTAAAATAAATTAGTAATTTAATGTATTTTATAATTTGTTGTTCATTTGGGAAAATGCTGTTCCTATATTTTCTTTTTTAAAAATTACTAGGTAAAAGTTAATTATATTTTATAATTTATTTATTTGCTAATGTTCCTATATTTACATTGGAATTCATATTCTTATTTTTCTTAGAATATGTATTTACACTTTCTAAATTACGTTTTATTTATTTGTATTTACATTTATGAAATTAATGTTTTTATGCATGCGTTCTGTGAAATCCTTGTTTTAAAATTAAATGTATATACTTATCTATCAGATTTAGTTTTATTATTTAAATGCATAACCCTTTTTCAGGAAAGAATTCATTATATCACAATTACATTACCTTAACAACATTTCTTACTCACCAAAAAAGTTCAGAAATTGGTATAATAGATTATATGGCAGCTGTGCCTAAAATTTATTATAATTCAATGAATAAAGTAGGGTAATTATCTAATCAAAATAAAAGAGGACAGTCTTATGAAATAAATTTTTCCCTTTTACCCTAGAAGTATATTTAAATTAGATGGACAAACTGAATCCAAGAAAATTATATCTTGAAGATTAAGAATTGGATAAGATACAAATAATGTATGTGTTTGCAATGGACTTCTTGAGTAGGCCAGAGACCATATGAGAAATTGAGCCAATGAATAAATGAAAAAATTATCACAAACTAGTCATTTTATTCACCTAGTTATTAATTATGAAGTTGTTATTGAATTTATTATAATACTAATACCTAGTTATTATAAAATTGAATATTATATATATTCAGATCTATTTAAGATGCATTTATTTACAAATTGTAATTTGTTTTCTTTATTGTAGGTACAAGATGAATATAGTCATAGTGAGTAATCAAATTCCTTTTTATTAAGTTTGTTTCATATATTTGAATCTTTTATAATGAGTAAAAACGTAACCATTACATATTTGCAGTGCCTGTTTTACAAGCATATCTGTATCGAACCTATAGAGAAATGATGTATTATAATAAAGTAAGTAAAAATTTTGTACTTATATTTATACATCATGGTAAATGTTTAATACATATTTTATTTTATTAACAAAATCAGTAATTAACAAACATGAAATAAATCTTTATTTAGTGTTTTAACATTCAATTAAGTACTTTTACTTTAGAATTGTGCTTATCTTTTAACTAATACTTTTGAATTACCGTATTTTTCTGTATATAATCCGCAGTGGCATATTGTTCGCACGGCCTATTTCTCGAGTAAAAAGAAAAAAAAAAGTGTCGCATAATCTGCGGAAATTTTTCTGGCAAATAGTCTAAAGTATGTACTGCTGATGAGTGTCACATAAAATAAGAAAATGCACAGTATTATTAAAAATATGATAAATTGTATAAAAAAAAGCATTTATTATAAAAAAAAAAATATCAGTATAGATCCACCTTATCCCAAAGTGCGATAAATTTGAGATGAAAGCACGAGATCGATCAAGAGCGATAATTTCCAGAAGATTCTTGTAAAACTTATCAATATTTAGCTTCTAATAACTTTTAAAGTAGGGTAACCAAGGATGTTAGACATATTTAAAAATATATATATTTACTTTGTTAATATTTAAATGAAAAAAATTAAATTATTTATAAACTGTGTATTTTATACATTTTTCTTTTATACTGTGCATGCTTTGTTTTTCACTTCACATTAACATGTTTGTCACCTTTTTTTTATTTGCTTTTGCTATAGCATTTAATATAAAATCTGCTATGTAACTTAAATGTTTTCGATTCCATATGACAATATATGAATTTTAATATTTTCAAAACGAAACAGCTCACATCAAAGCAAATTGCAAAATGACGTTAGTGAATTTACAACTGTTATACCTTTAGCAGGAACTGAATTTGTTTTTGAACGTAATCGGACAAAGCTGATTATAACTTATATAACTGGGGTGTATCTTGGTACCACTTGTTAATTATTTTATGAAACGTAAACAGTATTTCTTTCAAAACTTTCTTTTAAGCTTTTCTGACGGAGAATGTTTTTTTATCAGATATCTGCGGCGGCGTATAATAAGCGCAACGAAATTCGGAACTTTTTTAACACATAATCCGCGGATTATATACAGGAAAATATGGTATATAATTTTTTAAAATAATAATTGATAGAACAAAGTATTTCTGTTAAAGTGACTAAAACATTTTAATTTTGATGAAAATTAAAATTTTTAAATCTAGTTATTTGTAAATTTTTTAAAATTTAATTATTATATACATGTAAGTTCCTAAGTGTAAAATATATATATATATATATATATATATATATAAAATAATACTAATTTTTTTAAAATTTATATCTAATATATAAAATAGATAAATTAAAATATTTTATTATTTACTATACTATACATTTAGTATGTACCTTACTTGACTGTATAAATTAATCTCTTTTGTTTGTCCAGAATGAATTATTTTTTTTAATGTAACAAGAACACATAATTTTTTAATTTTAAGAATTGCTATCTATGAATGTTTTGTATTTATTCGCATAAATAAAAAATTCATGATACATATTTAAATTATTTTAAAAATTTTGTATTGAATAGATGAAACTTCAAATTTCAAACCTAAAATCTTCTTTATTTTAACTTTTTAGCTTTTTGTTTGAAATTCAGACTAATTTGGAATAAAAGTATTTTTTTATAAATAGTTAATTTAAAATTATGTATAAGAGGTTGTAGATAAATAGAATTCATCAAACTAAGTTAGCAATTTTTGGATGATCTTGTTTTCTCTTGAATTTTTTATTATTTTAAATTGTTACATCTTTTCAATTTACTCTTATCTTTAAATTATGTGAAAAGTATTTGAGTATCATTATAATATCATAAATCTAAACTCTTTTTATTGCAATTTTTTATGTTTATTTTAAATTTACAATTTCTTTTTTTTTATCATTATGTTAACTTATTTTATATTAGAAAATTTAGTGATTCATATTTATAAAGACTTCTTTACATTGAGTACTTTTAATTTCAAAAAAAGTTTTGTTGGACATTCTTAAAATGTCATATTTATTATGTCATTATATTATGTCATATTTATTCATCATGTCATATTCATTTTTCGTTCAATAAAAACTGTTTCATTTAAAAAAAAAAAAAAAAAATTACTGATCACATTTTATGAAAAGTTCTATTTTTGGTTGAGAGCAAATCATTTAATCCTTTGAATGGTTTTACTTATTATATGCCGTAACAAATAATCTGATAGAAAAATTCTCCATCACAAATTCTTGCAAGAAACTTTTGAAAGATACTGCTTATGTTTCAATAAATAAATAACAGGTGGTGCCATGACAACGCTGACTTATTTCAACTATAATCAGCCTTGTCCAATTATGCTCAAGAACAAATTCAGTTCCTTGGAGATATTATTGTTTGCTTTTCGCTTACCTCTTTTCACATTTTCTCTTGATATGAGCTTTACAAAAACATGCATTGTCACATGGGAGCAAAAACACTTAAGAGACATTAACACAAAAACCTTAACACACAGAGATTTTAAATTAAAATCTATAAGAAGGCAAATAAAAAAAAAAATGGAGACATAACCATGTTAATGTAAAGGGAAAAACAAAGCAAGGATTGTACAAAAAAAAAAAAAAATGTATCCAATGCAGGTTCAAAAATAATCCATTTCTATCATTTAGTTATTAATAGAACAAATATATTTTTAAAATATATCAAAGCTCGTTTTAAAAGTTATTAAAAAGTAATAAGTTTTATTAGAATTTTTTTAGAACTATCGTTTTCAGTTGATCTCTTCATCACAAAATAGAATTTCAATTTATCGAATTTTATGATGGAGTCTCATATTTTTCAGCTTATTAAGGAACCTTCAAGAGAAAAATTACTCCCAGATCCTTTAACGGAGCCTTATACTCAACCTCCTTATACTTTATGTTTAGAAATGACTGGAGTCTTAGTCCATCCCGATTGGAGCGTAAGTATAATTTGTTATTCTTTTTATATAATTCAAAATTAATTTATTAATACATTAAAAGTTTTTTTTAAACATTTTTTTTAGTATTAAATCTAAAATCTAATATGCATGACACAAACCCACTTGTAAACTGAAATGTAATTTTATAGTCATTTATTACAATACAATTTTATTAACATTATGAATGAATGTCATTTTTATGTCCTGGTGATCGATTTTCTCTTTTGAAATTTGAGATAAATTTTCTATTCTAAAATGTCTTTTGACACCTAAATCATCTTTTTGTACTAGTTCTGATTTTGCACAACATTGCTTTTTGTAGAAACTTTCCTACAATATTAAGTTCCTTGTACTTGAAAAGAACTTCTCAAAATTCTATTTGATTGTTAAAAAAACTTAAATCAAAATTAAGTGGGAATTAAAAGTATTTGTTATACATTAAATAATGTTTCAAAAATCAATAAATTTTTAATTTTGTGTACTTAAATAAAGTAGTAAATCTACAATGGATGTTTGATTTTTAAACATTTCAAAATAACATTCACTAGAGAAAAGAAAAATATTTTTTTAACTGTGAAATACTCCTGTGATTATTAAGTTATATTCCATTTTTTCAGTCCATGCCATTTGGAGTTCCTTTCATCTAGCATTATTCCTCTATGAACAAATGAGGATGAAATTTTAGAAAATTACTATAAAATATACCAATGTAATTTTTTAAGATTATTTTTTGGGATGAATGTACATTTTTGAAGAACATTTTAAAAATATGTCATTATTTGCAAATCTTGCTTATGCTTTAAAGTTTCTAAAGTTAAAATTTTCTATGAAAATTTAATAAAAGATATATTGAGTTTAAATTTTATATTATTGGGAATTTAATTTCAAAAATCTTAAAGTGTAATTTCCCCCCATTTAATAACCTGAAGAATATTGCAAAATCTTTTTTTTTTTTCTTGCATATTATCACCAAAATAAATTTCTACATATTTCATAATTTATTAGCTAGATTTAAAAGTGCATAATTTTTATAATAGAGGTCACTCATTGAAATGACCTGGTTATTGAGGACGAGCATTCATAAATTTTACTACAATTTATATTGTGCAATATAATAATGTTTTTGAAAATCTCCACTAAATTATTGAATAATATGTGTTTAGCATATAATGATGGAAAAAAAAAAAATAAAACTGAAGAGTTAATTATTTAAGGCATTTCATAAATAAAAAATTTTCTTAGTATTTTATTAAGTTAATAAAGTAGAAAAAATATATCAATATATTTTAAGTCATTTTTATGGAAATGTAAATATATATTGAAATAGTTTTTTCACTAGAATTAATTGATAATTAATGTTCTAAATTCAATATTTAAAAACTAGGGGAAAGCAACATAATTTATGATTTTAATGATTGTAGTAAAAGTTATTTATTTGCTCAGAATATTTTGAGAAAATACATTTCTATAATTTTATTTACTTGTTAAAAAAAATATAAGTAAATAAAAGCAGTTTTAGTTAAAAAGAAAAATCATTTTGTCATAATAACGATTTATTTTAAATGACAAATTTGTAAGAAATATTAAATTAAATGAAAAATAATTTTAAAATAGTTTGTAGCATTTAAATTTGATTTTTTAAAAAGAACTGTACAAATGGTTTTTTGTGTGTGAAGTACAAATTTTATTAACTTTGTTTTAAGTGTACAATTTTATCATTTTTAAATGTTAATTTATTAGTATGATAATATTCATTACTTGTGCATGCAAAATTTAATTTTGTGAAAACAGTTTTAAATAAAAAAAATAATCAAGGAAATAATGTGTGCCTTTTTTACTGTAAAACTGATATGGAATAAAATGTATCTGATAATTGTCTCAAATCATAGTTAAATTTTGGTTAATTGGAATTAAGCATATCAAATAATACAGGCATTTAAAAAAATTCCAAATAATTTTCAAAAAAATTTCTTTTAGTGAAACATGCATTCCATTTTTATATTTACAAATTAAAACAATTACAAAAGTATGTTAATTTGATACTTATTAATATTAGAAATATGAATTTTAGAAATTTTAAATAATTTAACAATATATTAAATTTATTTAAAAGTTCTCTTTAAAAAAAAATCAAAAAATACTTTTGTGCAAAAATCTATACCTTTCTTGATAAATCTGAAGCAATGGAATAGATTGGCTTAGGAAACTCATAAGTGAATTGAGGTTAAATTTAGTTAACAATTTTTGAAAAATAGGATAAAATTTAAGTGTGGTTGCACAATCAGATAATTTTTAACTTTTTTAAATTTGTAATGTAAAATATTCATTTAAATCTATGAATACAATTAATGATTATGTTTTTTAAGTGTCAAAAATAATATATATTAAATATATGGGTTTTAAGTGTCATTAAATAGTCCTATAAAAGTAAAAAAAAACATCTAAATTTCTGAATCAAAGCTTCTTAGGTCAGAACTTTGTAAATCCAATCATTTTGATCTGAACATTTTCATGAGCTTTTCCAAATATAAATGAAGTCAATCAGAAACTTTTACATAATACAAAATCTTTTAAACTGTTATTGGGATGAGTTGAAAAACATCTTTATTTTCTCTGAATAATTTCTTTTCCTAAAGCACCCTGTTTATTTTTATTGCATTTTCTGAAATGCAAGTTGATGAAAATATTGTGACATTGTTATTTTATGGCTTGAGTTTTAGCATTTTGATTGAATTTACAAGCCAAGGCACCTCTGTTAAAATCATTTTGTACTAAGCCCCAAATCCAAAATCTTGCTCCCTCTAATAGGGTCTCCCATTTTGTCTAGGAAGTTGAAAAGGCACTCCTCTATGGAGTGCCTTTTCAACTTCAGTAATTCTTTTAGTATTAAAGTGGTCGATAAAGTAAAGACAAGTGCATCACATTCATATATATATAATATGATCACCATTTGCTCGCTGTTTTGGCATTTTCTACCTACAAGGTCTTGTTGAAAAAGTCCTACTGTATGTTATCTGAAATTATAGTTCCCAGATATGAATACCACAATTTTGTATACCTTGTCTTGGGCTTCTAAGAATTTCATAAGCAATTTATGCAATGGATTTTTTTTTTTTTATATGTCATACTTTTAATTTGTTGTTGTCAAGAAAATTCAAGCCAGGATTTATTCCTGTTCTGTTTTTCCATTTAAGAATAACTCCTTTAACAGTTCTTAAATTGATGCCACAGAAAGTATCTGACAAAATTGGATTAAAAGACAATCCCTGTTTTGAAAGCTCATCAGCTTTTTCATTACCTTTAGTAATTACATGCCCTGATACCCTCTTAGAAAGTAACTCAGTTGCTAATTCATTAAGAAGTTTTCTACATTCTAAAACTATTTTTGGCTTAAGTGCCAGTTATTACCAAGGACATGTTTGCACATCATCATAATGAATTATAGGCTTGATTTAGACAAGTAAAGTAACATTTTTATAAACTGCTTTATTTTTGAGTTTATAATTTAAATGAAATTGCTATTAAGGTTTTTTAAGGATTTGTGTGCCGTATTCTTACAGATGTATAAATATTTTTTGAGTATTTATTTTTACTAATCTTATTAGAAAATGTAAATGATTAGTTATTAAGAAGATATGAAAGAAATCTATTATTGCTTTATTAAACAAAATTTTTCAATTGCTAATATTTAAATAGTTGAAAACAATTAAATGACATCAATTGCTTTTTTTTATGTGAAAAATATAGTTGTTGATTAAAACATGCATTTCAAATTTAATTTTTTTAGTATCAAACTGGTTGGCGATTTAAAAAAAGACCTGGTGTAGATTATTTTCTTAAAAATGCGGGACCACCATTATTTGAGCTTGTCATTTATACAAGTGAGCAAGGTTTTGTAAGTATGATGTATTAAAAAGTAATCTAGTTTATAATTAATTTTTTTAGCACTTTAAAGATTATTTAAAATATTATTTTTAAAATTTATATATTAATTAGTAAGACAGAAATGTTTTTAAAATATTCTAGACAGCTCTTCCAATCATCGATACTCTAGACCCCAATTGCTACATTATGTATCGTCTTTATAGGGATGCTACTAGGTATATGGATGGTCATCATGTTAAAGTGAGTAACGTTACTATCACTTTGTTATTAATAATTGTCTTTTTAATTTGTATTAATTTATTTCAGAATATAAACTGCACATTAAGTTTGTCATTTTATCATAGGATTTGTCATGCTTAAATAGGGATCTTTCTAAAGTTATATTCATTGATTGGAATGAAAAATCTTTTAAACTGCAACCTAGAAATGCACTTCATTTAAAAAAATGGAAAGGAAATGATGACGATAGAACTCTATATGACTTAGCTAATCTCTTAAGAGGTAAGTGATTATGAATATTTTATTTGCAATATATTTTAAAAGCATAAAATGTTATATCAATATACACATAATATTTTTTATTTCCTAAATTTAAAAATTATATAAATTTATTTTAAATATCACCTTATATATGTTAGTTCAAAATCTTCCAATCAAGTTCTCAAACATCCAAAATGATATGCTGTTAGTTCAAACATTTAAAATTTATAGAAATATCATAATTTTCACATATGAATTAAAACTAAGAATGTATATAAATAAAAGAATGTTTTTTTATACAATTGTATATTCCTAAATTAGTAAATTACATTTTTTTAAAGTATTATTAGAATAATTTCTCCAACTGTCATTTTTTCTTATTTTGATATTTTTAATTTGCCACATAAAATTGTTTAGGTTCTTCTAAATTACTTCCAATTTATGAATTTCTAGGTACTCATTGAAATCTTGAAAGTTAAAAATATTTCTTCTTCATTGAGAAAGCTATTATGAAAAATTGTAGGACAGATTGTAGTTAAATTTAATTTTAGCTACAATCTTTAATCATATGTAAGATCATCATTTATGAGATTTAAGCTCTTTCCAATAAAATGTTTTCAAAGAGAATTTTTCTTGTGAATGAAAACAAGGAAATGAAACTCGTGTAAGAAGGAGAAATGCGTACCAGCACATTTTTGACTTTGAGAAATTTAGACAGTAATTGGGTACACTTTTTTCAACATAAAAATTTATTATAACCCATTAGTATGTTTGTTATTGAAAAATAATTGTTAAATAAGTCAATTTTTTATCAGATTTATGCATATTTTTGAAGTCTTTAAAGGTAAATTTTTATTATTTATAGTATTTGAATATTGTTTTGCAATTACTTTCATATTAAAATTTTTTAAGGAGATTTGAGACTTCAAATTATTCATAGATTATCATTGAATGTAATATATTAACTGCTGTTTGCCTAAAATGCACACTAAGAAATACCTGAGATATTACAGTAAAGTTTATTTGTTCTGTATATATAACACATTATACAGAATCAAATATTTGGAATTATAGCCTCTTATGAAGTGTGAGTGACAAAATCAGTAATTATTATATATTGTTGCAATTGTGGTTATAACTTCCTCCACATATCTCAGCATAGAATCAAATAAACTTTGGGTGTATCATTTGGAAATTGAATTCATGAAGCTTTCTCGTGTTGCCAAAGTTGATCTGGTGTTAAATCTTTGACTCTATCTTTGTCCAGCCATGTAAGCATTTTCTATTTTCAATAAAATGAAGGTACAAGCAGGCCAGAGAAGAAAGTCAATCTGATAGGTGAAAAGAAATTCTTAAACATTGTGTGCCCTGTGTAGTCATGCATCATTCTTTGGAATGCTTCCGAAGGTATGGAAGTATCAGGGGCTACAACACTTCAGAAATAAAATGCCGCTGTTCAGTGTACTGGCAATTCATATTTGGGTTGTAAGAGTAAAATCCAGTTCTACCCTTAACAATGATATTGGGTGCTAGAATAGTATGTTAATGCATAAAACAACAGAGTTCAACAATCTCTTAAAAATTTAAATATGAGACTGCAAAATAGAAATCTTGTTGCATTATTAGTTATTGTGCCATCTAATCAATTAGATATACATTTTGTATTTAACTTGTTCTATGTAAGTAATTACTAATTAATATTTAATCTTTTATTCTTTTCATCATGTTACAAATTGTATTTCATAAATTATTTTTATTAAAATATTAATTTCTTATTTAAATTAAAAATTATATACATTAAGAATGAAGGTTTAAACATCCCTTTTAAAATTCTTTTATTTTCTTTCAAAATTAATGTTGTGAAGCTAAATATTTTTTTAATACATTTCAATTTACTGTGATAACTAATTTGGCAATTTATTATGTAAATTATACCAACTTCTAATATTGAGGTAATATATTTAATTATGGAAAACATTTTCAGCAATTGCAACAAGTGAAATAGAAGATGTTCGTACAGTTCTAGATTACTATAGTCAATTTGATGATCCAATTCAAGCATTCAAAGAAAATCAAAGGCGACTTCAGGTATGTACTTACATATTTTGATTTATTTTTAATTAGAAGATTATTAATATTTATAGTAAGAAATATACTCTTCATAATAATTTCATAAACAGGAATTATGAAGAGCATATTTCCATAAATATGAGTAGAATGAGTAACTACAAAGATTTTTAGATCAAAATTAAAGAAAGGTTTATAAAGTTAGGTCTTTAGCATTTTCATTCTATATTTAAGTATTTTTAAATTTTTCTGACTTCTAAAATAAATAAAAGAAAATGGAAATTTTTGCAATACATTACATTAATAAAAAAATCATTGAAACTTTATAGGAAGCATTTTCCAATAAATAAAACTTGCAAATAATCATTTCTTTGTAAAAAAAAAAAAAAAAAAAAATAGGTAACTGTTCAGGTTTCATATGATTTCCAATTTTCATGCCAAGTGCTTTGCAGTTACCTCAACAACCTAAATTATGTCACTACATACAATATCTGGTTACCAAATACCAATTGGGATAGAACTTCTGCTTATTTTGTATTTCAAACATCAAAATTTAATCATTGAACAGAAAAATTGAACATCAAAATCCTCTTTATATGTTGTTTTAAAGTTTCACTTTGTTCTATGAAGAAATTTTTTTATTTACAGGAAGAGGAAGAGAAGCGAATGCAAGAAGACAAGGGCAAGAAACCCAATTTAGCTAGTACCTGGTCAAGTAATTTACTCCGAAAGAGATAGCCATTGCATGTGGACTTTTACATAATTTGAAATTATTTTATAGCTCACATTGTTTCCATGCTAAATGTAATTAGCTTTTCATTATGTGATTGTAAATGTTGTCAATGACCTGTCTGTAATAAGTTTCATTTTTTTTTAATTAAAAGAGAATTCTCTGAACTAGTTGTTATTTACATGTAATTCTAACACATATTTATAAATCATTAAATATTTCTTAGTGGTATTTGGATAATAGGAAAATGGATGTATCCGTGTATAAATTCACACAATTATATTTAAAGAAATACTCAAAATTATTAATCTTAATAATCAAAGTCATTAGTCTTCCTCATTAAACTATATATATATATATATATATATATATATATATATATATATATATATAATTGCTGATTTTATTAATTTTATATATTGAGAAAAAATATCAAATTTCAGCATTTTTGATTATGCTTCAAAATATTTTGTTCGTATATTAAGAACATGTTTAACTTTATTTAATTTGAAATATAAGCTTTATTTAATTTTGTAAAGTATAATTTTTAAGTAAGTTGATTTTCATCGTTTGCTATAATTGTTTATAAATATTTTTAATAATTGTGATCAAAGAAGCAATTAGGGTAATATTTATAACAATTCATCTCAAAAATCAATCGTATTTTTCTTTTAAAGATTAGAGCTTGAAGTTATTTTCGATCAATTTTAAAAATGGCTAATATGCTGTGTTTTCTTGACTTTATGTTTTTGAGTGCATTTGTCTTAAAATATTTTTTTACTACTTGCAAAGTACTGAATATTGTCTAATATTTTTTTACTACTTACAAAGTACTGAATATAGTCTAATAAAAAAATTACTTCAAATTAATTGTTTAAAAAAAATAATTGATAAATTGGTCTTTGCCGAAAAATAACAATCTAAACAAAGTTGTAACAGATAGTTTTGAAAATATTCATGTTTATTTCATTAAAATCAGTAAGAACTGATGTAATCTACTCTTTTTTTAAAAATTTTCTTTACTGAAAATTAAAAAAACATTTGACAATTTAAATGTACAATCTGCAATTATTTAATTTCATTCTTAATGACTCAGTTCCTATGTTTTTTACACAATAAGTACACTTTTGCATATGAATTTGTATACTTAATAAAATATTGCTAAGTGATATAACATTTAAAGCATTTTCACAAATTCTGGATTTGTATATGAATATCAAAAATGTTACGCTGCTATAAAATAATAATATTTTAAAATATATAGTAAATAAATAACATATGCAGAAGGAGGTAAATGTAAATCACATATTTTTTTATTAGTTTGAATACTGCTACTGGGTAAAAATTTTATACAATTTCTCCAAAGACCTATTATATTATGACTACCCTGTTAATAGCTTGTAACCCTGTTAATAGCACTGAAAATCACTTCCATCTAGCTTTTCATTAACTTCACATGGTTCTGATATGTAGTCTGAGGTATGTGGAATTGAGCACTCATTAAGTGATTCTACAATTCCCTCACTTTGTGAGGTATGGGAGCATGATTTTGGTTTTTCAAATGGACCACAAATATTCCATTTGATTAATATCATGTGAATTTGGAGACCTAGACATGACTCGAAAGTCACCGAAATATTTCTCGAACCTCTCCCTGATGATTAGACCTTTATTGATATGGTACATTTTCTTGTTTATAAACACCATCCCACCAAAAATACTGTTGTTATGAAAGAGTGAACCTGTCTGACAATGATGTTCATGTAACATACAGACATCAGGGATTGTTCTATGAAGATGGTTCCTAATGTGTTGCATGAAAATATTGCCCACACCATAATGCTTTTCATTGGTTTGTCTGTGTCCAACTGTGCATTAGGAAGCCAGGGTTTTATTTGGAAACTGATATATTATATATCAATCGACCAGAAATCTTTATTCATTCGATCATGCAGCATTCTTCTAATGTTTCTTAGCCGATTGCAGACACAATTGTTGATGACATTCATCAGTGCTAGGATATGTTTTAGTCTTTGGCTGTGTAGGCTCATACTTAGCAATGTTTGTTGCACAGTGTGTCAAGAAACATGGGTGGCCACTGTTGTTTTCTTCAGTTATGGCGAACAATATATAGAAATTTGTGCTCTCGCCTGGAATTATTGCACTGTCAATGATACTGTTGCCTGGAAACTTATCAGTTCACCATCCTTACACGACTTTTGATATGCGCTCAACTACTGCAAGTGAAAAGCCCGATAAACACAGTGTTTCTGATATTGATGTTCCAGTCACTGAGACATCTGAGAGAGGTATTCAGCCAGACCCAGATAAAGTGAAAGCTGTGAAATGTTTTCCAACTCCCAAAAGTGTGCAGATGTCAGGTATCTGTTAGCAATCTGTTTCGCATTTTCTGAAATGAATAGTTCTCGTATCGACTACCCTGCTATTCATTGGGTATCCAACCTAAATTTTGTACATATGTGACTGGTTTGGCAGCCAAAACATACGCTGTTTGCGATTGAAGACTTAATACATAATCAAGCTAACTGTGGTCAATCTATTGTATTGGCAATCCCCTTTGTGCAGCAGCACGTTTTGATGAGTGAAGATGTAAACCAAAACTAGTATTTTTGAATGGCTCTTGTTAGCAATGTAGCATGTCATAGATACAGAAGTAGTTTGAAATTGCTACTGGTAATTCACTGAAGCTTGTTTAAAATGTTTTGAGCTTAGTTTGTCCTTTTGGAATTCTATATTACCTGTTGTTTATTTCTGTCAATGGATATTCTATTTTGAAACTATACTACTATTTTATATGTCAGCTATAATTAAATTATAATTTTGTCTACTAATCTCTGAATAGTTATTGAAAAAATTTAATTTTGTTTTAAAATTCTTTCGGTGTTATTTGAACACACACTTAATTGTAGGTATTTAAATAGTAGTTAGCCAGTCAACAGAAGATTATGGGTCCAGTGGCCCACACTTATATCTGCGTATATGTGCATGATTCTGTGTTGAATTAAATCAGTTCTTGTATGTGAATCAGGTTAGTTGGAATGCCCACCAAAATTAAATATCTTTTTTTGGTCAGGTTTCAATTCAAGACTTCATCTATGTAAAACTTAGTTTGTCTTACTTAACTTAGTCTATGTATCTTGTATTATCTCACTGGGATCTAATAATTTTAATCGATGAAAGAAGGACATAAAAGTACCTGTTAATGGACCGAGGCTTATTGTCGATTGTAAATGCTTCTAAAATTACAGACCCAACTCTCTCCAGCAATTAAGTGACTAAATATAAAGAGCATAGTTTTAGTTGTATTTATTTAAACATCAGTAACAGTTAGAAGTCTACAAATGGCATAGACTGTTAAACAGGTCTGGGAAAAGATGTAAAGGGATTTCGAACCGGATTCTCATGCTCTTCAGGCCTCATTAGCAAAGGATTTTCTATTCTTATGACTCAAAGAAGATGTAGAAATGGGACATTTTCTTTCTTGGCTTTGTAGTACCCATGGCCACCTAATTGAAATTGGTACACTGTTTACCTCATAAGTCTCATGGCGTACCACGCCACTGGTTACCAGAGAAATTTAAAGGCCTTGTACAAATTCTTTACAGGCTGTCTGACGGTAAGTTTACATTGAAACATATCTATACTAAGTTGCTGGCCGAGGAAGCAGACTAAGGTATTAGTGTGCCTTTGTCTGACTTCCTCTGCCTGCATAGTGTGCTGTAAACGCAGGAAAAGAGGCCATAAACGATCACGATGCCGGAGCAAGATTATTTCAATGAGTAAAGCTAAAAGTAAACTAGGATCTTTTTGCAGCATCGAGTCAAATATTATCAACAACGCGGATAAAAATGGAGTCTGGATTTACCATAGTGCGATCACCGCCCACTTTTGTAATACGAGGGTTACTCTGAAATTTTTGAGATACGCGCAGACGAGAATTTATGAAATAAAAATAACGGTTTAATTTTAAAATACAAAGTATTTTAACACATAATATGATTCTTTACAGACTTACTTCAACTTGTTTAGCGTAGAATAAATTTTAAACAGAAGAGAAAATGGAGTTGACGCGAGAACATTTTCGCGCTATGATTTTCTACGATTTTAAAGCTGGATTAAATCAAAAAGAATGCGTTCAACGGATGCAATTAGCATTTGGTGATGAATCTTCAGTTCGTGCTACTGTGTTCAGATGGTTAAGAGAATTTAGAAGAGCTCGCAATTTTCTTCAGGATGAAGAACACACAGGAAGGCCGCCGTCGCCAGTAATCCCGGATAATGTCTGCCATACGAAAAATGTTAATGGATGATAATCGCTGTACCTATCGAAAGATACAGAAGGAACTTAACATTGGATCCGCAGCCATACATAAAATCATTCATGAAGAATTACATATGAAAAAAGTAGTTTACCTTTGGGTTCCCCATAATTAACTGAGCACCAAAAAGAGGAGCGTGTCAGAATCAGTAAAGAAACTCTTAAACTGCTAAATGATGGTGGCCATCGCATCATTTCTAAAATTGTAACAGGTGATGGAACGTAAATACCGTTTATTGACGTTCCAACACGTCAAGAAAGCAAAGTATGGGCCTTTGAAGATGATCCCACGCCGACGCTCTGAAAAAAGTGATGTATGCCGTTTTCTTCAGAAGTACGGGATTGGTCAAAGCCATCAAGTTGGAAGGACAGAAGACAGTGATAGCAAACTGGTATACCACTAAATGTCTTCCAGAAATTCTACAAGAACTGAATGTTAGGGGACTAATGCTTCACCATGACAATGCATCTTCACATACAGCCGGATTAACAGTTATTTCTTTAATAAAAACAAATTAAAGTGATCGAACTTCCGCCGTATTCACCTGATCTAGCTATGTGCGACTTTTGGTTATTCTTTAATCTAAAAAAAAACTTACGTGGACATAGTTTTCATTCAGAAGAAGAGATTGATGTGGCTATAAATGCATTTTTTTCATCTATTCCAAGTAATGAATGGCTTGAGGCATTTAATTTGTGGAAAATTCGTCTACAAAAGTGCATTGATGTTGGAGGAGACTACTTTGAACATACCTAAAATTTTACAACTAGGTTTTTAAGTATAACTTTAAAAACCTAGTTGTATCTCAAAATTTCAGAGTGACCCTCGTAATATGCAATATAATTCATTTCAGGCTGTGAAGATGACGTTGATGGAGGTAAAGGCAAAGGGTATCAAAATTGCCGTAAAAGAGAAAGGTTCCGTTCCTTTAATGCCGAATTGACAAACATTCCTTTCTCACCACGCCTAAGACATAATTTAAAATCGTGTATGACTTCGTATACGCCAAAGGGGAAATTATAGCCCCAAGTAATGGAATTCTTGTAATAAATGTTAGAAAAAAGCAAATTAAATGTCATAAAGAAAGTTGGTTATATGTCTGTAGGCCAAAATCTATACTAAGGATTATAGTGGTGTGTTGTAAGAACTATGATAAAACGCCGTACATAATTTTTAGAACTGAAACCCTACATTGGTAACTTAAAAGCTTTTTTAATCTCTCACTCGCGATGGTATGCCAGTAGAATACTCACACCCAGCTAAAGGTTACTGAGTCTAATTGCCCGACGAGGATGAAACCATCGAGACTTCAATTGTTCGAATAACAGTGATTTCTTAGTCAAGTCGATGTAAGCACAATGTTAGAATTCATTCCGGCAAAACAGAAATCTCCTAGTCAGGTTATGAAGGTAAAACTAAAATAAAGGTAAGACTACGAATCCAAAGAAGAGTGGTTGATTGAATCAACCACTCTTCCAAAAGTGGAACCGTTAAAAACAAAATAAGCCCCATTCACTGGGTCTGAGAGGTGATCCTAAGGCCTAACAAATCTAAGTACGATATTTACTATCAAAGAGTAAACATTCCGACGTCAAAGAGTAAACATTCCGATCCCTTAGGGGAAACAAAAGTACTATAAAAGGTGAAGCTTCCTTATGATCGTAACCAATTTGATTTAGATCAAAATACTTTACATTATTTGGCTTTGAAGAATATTCCTGAAGGTGAATCTGAAGCCAGCAGAGATGAAAGACGATGAAATTGCATATAACAATACAGTTTAATACTTACCCATTTTCTCCAAGCCTCCAGATGTGTTCACTGAGCTGAGTTGTAAAATGCCATGAAAACAGAAATGGATACCTTCCAAAAACATAATGTATGGATTCTTATACATAGAGAGAAGAAAAAAATTTTTTTTTCTTTTTCTTATACATGTTCATGTCTCTCATGAGGTTAAAGATCTTAAGCTACATTATTGTCCTACTGATGTGGTGCTGTAGTCTTGGAGACACAATCTTTTAGTAGCCGAGTTATATCCAGGTTCATGAAGCATGTGTAGCCGAGTTATATCCATGGTTTAACTATCATTAAAACCAGCACACCATTCGTTCTTGACATTACAATCTTGCTTCAGCAGCATGAGACTGTGGTACATGATGATGCCATCGGTTCTATCCAAACCACACAGACACGATCTAGAGCAGGGGTGGCCAAACTTCTGGGATCCGGGGTCTACTCCACATTTAAAAAATCGAAGGTGGTCTACCAATGGCAGAGCTAAATTAACGTGCATATTTATTTTTAGTAACAAGAAAAAATGGTAAATAATGTAATTTTTCTAAAAAAAAAACTTAATATTAATATTTACTAAATAAAAATTTAGTGACGAAAATAATCAAAGTATTCATATATCAAAAACTGACCATCCTATTCACTTCTTTTAGTTGAAATTTGGAATTTTTTATCTGCGACAAGTTTATCATATTGTGGTTGCTACGAGCTTATTTCAATGGGTAAACACGAAATTAAATGGTTATCTGTTAAATGCGACCAATGTTTGATTTTTGTTCATGGTTGAAAAAGCAGATCCGCAAAGATACCTCGATCCAAAGTATGAGTTCAAATACAAAATCAATTTGTAAATATTTGGAAACGTTTCCTCATAAATTAAATTTCAAATATCAGTATCCCTTAATATGTTCTGGATTTAAGAAATATATCGCATCTTAATTTAATAATTTCTTCCTCGACCGCGACTGATGTAATATCTATTAAATGTCCTATTTTTTCAAATACTCCATCAATGTTGACATTTTCATTAAATGGAAATATCATAAAATTGAGTATTTCTTCCAACCTAATTAAGTCAGCGAATCTTCTTTCAAATTCTTCAAACAAAACAAGTAAGTATTAAGCGAAATCTTCGAAAACTCGGTTTGGATTATGGATGCACTATTCCTCCATGTTTTTGAAGTTTCTCAATTCATGTTTTCTTAATTGAGATGCATATCTTTCTATAGCTTTTTTTAATGTTTTAATCACGTTCAGCATGTCAATTTTAGGTTTTATAAATCGTAAACATTTAATCATAAATCTTTGAATCGTAAAGCTGTGCACAGTTTGTTTTGGGTTTTAAAGGGTAGACGGTAGTAAATTTTTATTTTAAATAATTCATTGATTTCTATGCCATAAGCCATAAATTAAATTGTTAATATCCGAGGTCATTATCGGGATGGTGTCGTGGACTACCTTAAATGTCTTCGCGGTCTACCAGTCGACCGCGGTTGACGTCTTGGCCATCCCTGATCTAGAGTAACGACAGTCTCGTTGGTTGTGCTCTTTCCTCTCTCATGGAGACATTTCATATCCAACCATTTTAATGGAAGAGGGGATGATAATGATGAAGGAAGATTATGCAGGTGTCACAGCCTCGTCAATCTCCATACCCATCTCTTCGACGGTACCTTCTACTCCTTCTTCCTCTGTCGAAGAATCATCAAAAGATGTGATATCCAGCAGGGGAACGTCTTCAGAGTCAGCACCAAGGACATGTTGCCTGGGTTCTTCAGTATCAAGAACCAAGGGTGCATTGTCTGCTTCAGGCAATGGCTCGTGTACCTCCTGAGCGTTAGGATCCACCTCTGGAGAAGGCTCGACAAAGGCAGCAACGTCTCCAAGGCACTCGGTCAATGGCTTGAAGGATTGACTGGATTGCTTCATGATTATAACTTGATACTACGGAGGATGTTTAAATGAATACATGAAGGTAGAGCTGTTGCTCTGGTCTATATGCCTCACAACTAACCTACAAGAAAATAAATTTTTTCCCTTGTATGTCTGTATATACTTCTTCATCTCTCCTCTCCTAGCTTCTGATGAGTGACACTCTAAGGTTACAGCCAGTCTGACCATTTGCTGAAGAAAACAAAAGCAGCAGCAACTCTTTACTGTGCATCTGACTTAGTCTTCACCAACTCACTCTCCATCATCCCACTTACAGCCTCATTGCACCCTTTACTTAGCAACACCAGACGTACAAACTTGTTTGCTTGGGAAATGAAGTTTCAGGGGTTACTCTCTCAAGCACTCATCAGCCAGCGACAAGTTGATGATGCAAGTGGATACGGCTCAGCGTGACACACTCAACTGCAGCCAAGCCGAGTTCATCCAAGGTGTTCACCACAAGGTTATGGATGAAAAGATGTTTCAGCTGTGAGCGGTAGGTTGTCTTTGTGAGATTATACCTGGAGGGCACGTAAGGATATGAGTACCATGGCATCGTATAAGGGAAGCACGGACCCCACTGTGTCATACGGTAACAGTCCTGTGTCGGTGACACCTATGAACGATGAATTATGGCTGATGAAGTTTTCGAGCATGACCTGGAATTTTTAAGACGAGGTGATACGTGATCGATAGAAGTTAGAGACACCAAAGGTGACACGTTACATTTTATTCGTCGAAACCTTTCATATGATACCCTACTCGACCGGTTGCGTTGGTAATGTCTAGAGTCGAAAATAATAGGGTACCTGTAAAATCTGAAAAAAAAACTTGGAGGGCTAGGACCATGAAATTTTATATGTACACACAGTACATCACCCCATGTATCCACATGCTGGTCCGGTAGTCATCGGTTTCACCGCTTGGGAGTAGTGACTGACCAAACTTGCTTCCTTAGGAAATGGCATTTCAGGGGGTACTCTCTCAAGCACTCATCCTCCACCGACAAGGATGGTGCAGGGCGACAAGGTGATGGTGCAGTGCATACTGGTCTGGAAGTTCCTGCCTGCACTGCTTGGCAGTGGCAGCACTTTAAACATGGAAATTGAGACATGGATGTTTTGCTGACCAATGCTCAAACTGTTGGATAGGTAGCCACTAGATGATGGTGCAGGGGTATCGAGGACGATACACCCTCTTCATACATACCACACACTTGGCCCCAGCCCGTTGTCCATGAAAATTATAAGCTGTTGAAATTTTTGACCCGACAAAAAATTTTTTTCTTGCTGCTGCAAGCGTGGGATAGCATCCAGAGACATAGGTATTGAAGGCTTGGTAGACCAAGTCAAAGCTCTATCCAATGACACCGGTCCCATGATGCTAGGATACTCAGATGTGGAGAACCGCAATGGTCAACATTCAATGACTTATGCCATTTTTCTCTAGAATGATGATAGTTGGAGACTTGCCATTGCAGCGTTGTACTCGTTAGGTCGAGTACAACGCTGGGTGTATGAGTGGAAAATAGAGCATTTATTGTTGTGTAGCCACGTGTAGTTGGCTCCTGTGGATGCGTCCGGATGTTTAGCCCATATATGTTTGCCATCACCTCACGCATCTCTTTGCCTTCATCGGATGTCATCTCTACATTGAAGTCTCCCATCAATACAATGTTGCAATCTTCCTCGTGTTGAAGGACCTTGCCAATGGCTTCCAAGATATCATCCACCGATGACCTGGGTTTAACATACAATACAGTCACATGAAGATGTTCTTTTAGGATTACGCTCAAGATATGTATACCTCTAGCATAGTCTGCATGCTTCCTATATCGTGGCTTGACATTATGGATACTTTCCTTCACATATATGGATACGCCACTTGGCTTCCTTTCAGCCAAGTCACTGACTAAGTGATGAGGTCTATCAAACCCAGGAAAAATGAATTCATCCTCAACGATGGTCCATGTCTCGCTGAGGAGGATTATATCGCTGTGCATGAAGCATGGATCACTCTCTATGTCCTCATGATGGGCCTGCAGAGATGAACGTTGTGATACATGATCTGTATCCCATATGGGCTGCCTCTTTCGTGAGGAAATTGGAACTGTGGTACGAGTGGCTGCTGTCTCATCTTAGTCATCCACATGATCACTGGATCATCTTCATCGGCCTTCTTTGGTGGATTAAATTTGTTCATGATGTGTAGACCATTACCACTCTTGACACGTGAGTAGGCAACGTACTGAAGAGGTCTACTCATGTTTGAGCTAGCTCCTACTGCTACAGGGTCAAACATAGCACCTTGTGATTTATGGATGGTCATGGCCTCAGATAGCATGAGTGGGAGCTGGTTTCTAGTGGCAGAGATTGTACCGTTACTGCCAAGCTTTACCGACTTCTTGCACCGCTCGATAGGTGTCCACCGATGAGAAATATTATTCTTGATGGCGTACCGGGATGTTTGCTCGCGTTTGCTCTTGCCAATGTGTGTCCCATCGATGAACTCTAGCCACACGCGCTACACACCCAATTACTCTGAATTTTTTATGGGGCATGTCTGTACATGGTGGAGGATGCCGATGGAGCCATTGACTAGCCCATCCAAGGTATCAATGTTCTGTGTCAACATGTACATAGCGCCAACCTTTAGCTGAACCACGTAGTCCAAGTTACCAGTCTTCTTACGTGGTAAGAGCTTGAAATTTTCAAGGTGTCGCTTTATTTTACTGCGGCTGCCTATGCCCCCAATAGAGTCCATGGCCTTGCATTCAAACAGTGATGCTGAAATTTTATTCAAGTGCATGGTGTTGGTAGCGTCGACCTCCTTATTGGAGAAATAGAGGAGAATAGCTTCATCAGGTACAGATTCCACCTCTGACACGCGGTCTTCCATAAATTTTATCTCCTCCTCTGTCATCTCAACCACGGCCAAGTGGTTCAGCAACTCAGCAAAAGTTTTGTCATCCTTCTGTCTCATGATGTCTGTCAGCTCATAAAACTTGAATGTTTCGAACAAATTTGGTGCCAGCGTAGTAATGTTAGCCTTTTGCTGTGCCTTGTACAGTGGCGTGTCCTTCACTGGTGGTAGTTGCCTCATGTCTCCAAAGACCAGCACATGCAGACCACCAAACTCTTCCTTTGAACCATGGATCTCCATTAACCGTTGGTTGGTGGCTCGTAGAAGGTTATGACCTACCAGGGATATTTCATCTATGATGATCACTCGACAGTTTTGGAACTTTACAGCGTACTCGTTCAGTGTAATCAATCCCAAGGAGCACATATTTGTTGTGGAAGTTGTGATTCCTAGCGTGGAATGAAGAGTGCTTCCCCCAATATTTAGGGCAGCTTTGCCTGTAGGTGCCATCTTGATAACGAGGGGAAACGATGGATCTTGTCCCGGATTACTCAATATTTTGTAGCTGCACTCCTCCACGAGAGCAATGATGAAGGACTTGCCAGTGCCCGCTGCTCCTTGTATACACCAGTGAATTTTTTCACGACCATCCATAAGACATTTCTGGAAAGGATTAATGAAGTCACGTTGTCTGATGTTCAGCAGACGTATGATAGCACGGTATTTTTTCTCAGACCAGACGTTCAGAGGCCTGAAAATGGCAAACTCAGCCCCTGTGGAGGCGGCCATGTCGAGCTGGAGGTCTACATTACCAATCTCGCTTTCATCGTAGTCCAGCTGCATTTCATAAGGAATGAACTGTTCGTCCACATCCTGCTTCGCTGCTGCCTCTTGAGCCTCACGTTTAGCTCGAAGGGCCATCCATTCTTCCTCAAGGTCTATGCCATCTTTAAAGACATACTGCTTACAGTTGTGAGTTATTTCTTCTAAATTGAACTCATAGAGGACTTGATAGCTGTGGTTTAGAATATCTGCCTGCTCATTCCTCCAGTGGAAGTACAGCATGACTTGCTCCCTGTAAAAGTTCTCCTGGTACCCTTTTTATAGTTACAGTATCGCAGCACCCGTGGCTTCTTTCGTTTCTTAACGCACTCCTTACCTGACAAGTTGACAAGACCACCTTCTATTTTGGGCTCGTACCAGGCAGCAAACTCTGCCAAGCATATAGCTTCCAAATCAGCATTTCTATCGATGTAACGCTCAAGGATATTTTTCTCGAATACCTCCGTTGAGCCACGGTCACTAATGCTGTCAAGCTCTTCCTTTGATTTCAGTTTACGTGACCTAAACACTGGTGGGAACATTGGAAGGAAGATGGATCCTTCAGACATGTGGCTCAGGGGGCAGCTCTAATATGGACCATGCAGCTTCTTGGGCACTCACTTCTCTACAGTTCAAGAATTTGTTACCCAAGCACATCAGGCTTTCCTTAAGAGATGTGTTGCCTTGCATTGTAGCTTCGACACAAGAGCGCATCTGGTTGGACAACCCTGCGTTTGACTTGCCAACATAGTCCACCAAGTATGCCACTACAGCATACTGGTCCAGGATGAACTGTATGTCCATGTTGGACTGCATCATTGTGAGGATCCTGGGATTGTAAGGATTTATCATTATTTCCTCAACCTTGCGTTGTAGGATGATGGTTGGGCGGTTGATCCCAGACACTATGGCACACAGATACTGATGCAGCGACATATCCAGTGAGCTGAGGAATTCGTTAAATGTCATCTCAACATCACCGATATGTTTCTCTAGCTCTGACAGATATTCACGGATCTTCTCATAGTCCTCCTTATTCCTTAGAGGATCGTGCTCTCCATAAGGTACCAGCAGACGTGTACGATCCATTGGAAAGAATGGTATGTCAAACCTGCAGTACCCCTCAACATGTTTGCGGTTCTTCCGCTGACATGTGAATGTGTGGCGGTGAGTCTGAAGGTATGCATAAGGATGATCCTTGGAGCAGGATATCACCTTGTCCACAAATGCGATAATATCCATGGCATTGGTCTTATCCCAGACTGGTGCATCGTCCAAGTACAGAAGCATGTGGAAATGTGGGCTTCCTCGTTGCTGGAACTCTGTTCTTTTGTAATAGTGAGAAATCTTGTATCCACACAGTGGTCCTTCAGCACTATACAGCGACTTGAACAGTGCGTTAGCCTTGTGTTCGAAATAGAAGGCACACACGACTGGATCGTTGCGGATCAATTCAGCCTTATCCATAGAATGCATTTCATAAAACTCACACTTTGTGAGTTCACGTCCCTAGTGCAACCATACCAGATGCTTCATGAGGTCGTACCAGCGAGACTCTGCTGCCCACAGTGTGATGAACAATGTAGGGAAACCAAATTGGCGAATTTGTGCACACACACGTTTACGCTCCTCTGCCCAGTGGTCTGGTGAGCTCTTGATAGGCTTCATGAACTTGTACGCCAAGTCTTTGAACTGTAGGTTAAGCAGGAACTCTGGATTGGTCACGTTGTCAACAGTGATGTCCTCAGATGCTCCAACACTGTTGCGGTGACATATAGATATACAACTTAGCAGCTGCAGATCACTGAGTTAGTTGTAGCTGTACAGTATCTTCTGGGGTGTAGCTCCTCGGCGGTCATAACGTCGCAGTTCTGACTTGGTCATCTCTGCATAGGTGGGTATCTTCTCTCGGTTGAATATACGGGCTTCCCCACAGTAAATTTTTGGGTAAGACAGTTCATCTCCTAGCTCGTCAAAGGCTAGGGAGATAGTTACTTGATCCTCCCCAGGAGCCAGTGTTAACCCCATCAGAGCGTAGTGGTTGCCAGCATCTTCTACAGTCGGTTGAAAAAATGTGTGGGCACCGGTACCCATTCGAATTTTGTCCACATCGAGAATATAGGAATTTTTCGAAATGAAATAAATTAATTTATTTAAATAAATCGCGTAATTTGTTTAAATAAATCATTTAACATTAAATTTAGCAAAGGAATTGTAAATTATCACTAACTTGGACAATTAAAATCACGTAATGAGAAAATTTTGCAAAATCAATTACAAATTTTATCGTTTACTTTGGAAATCTCACAAGCAAGCACACTATAAGTCCTGTCAAGCTAGAATCCATTATATATCTGACCAAATCGCCTCGTTAAGAAAAGCTAAAATACGAAACATGTTTTATATTTTAGATTTCATCTTTCAGTTCTTAGTTTACTGGGTATATAAACACGCTTCATTTTTCATAGCATGAGCCGCATTTCATGTGACCCAGTAAAGCAAGTTTTCGCAAATCTTGTCACCTTTATATTTATTAACGGATGTGTAATAAATAGAAAAATCTCCGTGACAAAACGATATAATGGAAAAGATTTGCATGATCATTGATATGGATGGTTTTGTTCATGAAGCAAAATTCTTGTGTCGAGAACTCGGCATGATCAAAACGACGAACGAGAATCCAGTGCCATACGGATTTCGATTCGATCTTCGCCGCATTCATCTGAGTCCGAAAGATTGGCAGACAGCAATATTTTGCAGCAAACGGATTCACGGACTAAGATTTAGACCCATCTTCAAAGAATGGAACGTGAAATCATTGAACGAGCTGGAAGACATCGTAATATCTTTTTACAACAAAGCGAAAAACGTGAATAAAGATGTCGGGGCTTACAAAGGTGGTCGATATGAAAAAGAATTATTGGACTCTTTAAATATTCCAAATATCAATTTGGAAATTTACGACTGTCCGAAATTCATTGTGTTGGTGAATGAAGACGATAGAAAATGGCAATGCGAATGGCACACGGAATTCATGGAATCCGAACAACATCATTGTCACTGTACAATGGTCAAAGTCTTTGTTTTCAACAAGTTCGTTCAAAACTGTCTCCAACGGCAAGCATAATGTTTCGTTACTCGATGAAAATAAAATAAAGAATTTGTCACTCTTTCCTTTCTAACGTACGACGAGAGCCGAAGATCTTCATGTTGATAGCGACTTCCGGCTCGTATCGTATAAAAGGAAGAGTCAAAACCGACGCTCGTCACTTTATGTTCTCAGCTTTTAAAGCGTGCAGATCCGTTTTTTTTTTCTCTTCGATTCTTACGAAATTGAGTTTCAGTACAAATTACATCGCAAGACAGAAGACCATTCAAAACGACGAGAGCGAAACAGTTGCCAGTGAATTGGAATTCATTAGCGTTGTCGATGGATCTAAGATATCGCTCTTGTCCGGAATGACGTCTTTCGGACTGCCACCAAAGACAAATGACGACGTGAAAAGATTCGTCGTACCATTCCATGAAATTGGAAACTTTTTAAAAGAACATTTATTCAAAGAAGAAACAATAATTGCAAGCGATCAGCCATGGACATTAAGCTATTTGCGATGCTACATTTCATCGGTTCAATATTTTCCAAAACACCTCATTGACGAAATGTTACAATTTGACTAATCGGCCTGTGGAAATGGTTAGCCCTTCAACCATCAAAAATTAAAGGGGTAAAAAAATCGCAGAGAGTAGCACATATTTGCTACTCTCTGCGATTTTTTTACGACACGGAATGAACCAATTTTGGGACGATTGTCACAACAAGTTTTTTTTCTTTTCTAACTTTGAAAACAAGAGCCAAAGATATTCATGTTGATATAGACTTGTCTTGTGTAAAAAAAAAAAGAAACAGTAGAAAACTAATTTTGAGATGTCACAAGTTTTCTTTTCTAACGTTGAAACAAAAGCTAAAGATCTTCATGTCGATAACAACTTCCGGTTTGTCGTGTATAAAAGGAAGAGTGGAAACGGATGCTTCTCACATTTTCTTCTCAGCTTTCAACACGTTCAGATCGTTTTTTCTCTTCTCTGTTTTCGAACATGTCTGTCACCGTGAATTTTATAGCAAGAATCAAGCTGATTCAAGAAGCCAGCGAAACTGTTGCTGGAGAAATAGAATTCACCAGCACATTCGATGGAGACAAGATTTCAGTCATGTCCGGCTTGAGTTTTTTCGAAATGCCAAAGACAAACGACGGTCGAAAATTCGTCGTTCCCGTAAAAGACTTGGACGAATTCTTGAAAGATCATCTGTACGAAAAATATTTGAAAGGAGACGATGGCTGGGAGTCTACCAGTGCCAGTGACGAGCCATGGACAGTCAAGTATCTTCGAGATGTGTTGCCACTCGTCTTTTATCTTCCCAAGGCAACGATCGACGAAATGTTGAAAATCGAAGAATAATTGCCTTGAAAGGTTAGCCCTTTAGCCTTAGAAATTAAAGGGGTAAAAAAAATTCGCAGAGAGTTGCACTTGTGTGCACGCTCTCTGCGAATTTTTTACGACACACAATTAACCAAAAACTTGCATTAGTCAAATAATAAGAACAAGACAGGAAACGTTCGACAGGAAACGATCACACCCATTTCCTGAATCTTGCGTATATAAACACGTGACACAGAACGACCAAATGTTCATTTTGAGTTTTGAGCTCGTGCTGTCAACATGTGCTCTAAAACTTGCGATTGCTGTCACAAGAGAATCGTGAATTCTCGTCCTTACTTGTTGCCGTGTGGACATTATTTCCACGTCTATTGTCTGATGTTATTCAACATCTACAGAGGTGAGAAGAAAATTTGTCCGAAATGTTTTGCGGACTTTGAGTCGATAGAATACGATCTTCTGAAACTCGATTTTCCACCAGTGCCACCAGAAGATGTCAAAAACGAACTGAGACCAAAGGATGAACCGGAGCCAGAATGTATGACTTGCGACATTCCGTTCGTTCAAGGAAAATCCAAGTCTTTTTCCGAGCCGTTCATATTGTGGATCTGCGAGCACAAATTTCATTATGAGTGTATAAAGTCTTGGGTGAAAGACGGAAATCGACAGTGTCCGCACTGTGACACTCCGATCACTTCGATGGATGTGGTATTCCTTGACATTTATCCTGACCGAGTTCCGATCCAAAATGTTTGTCATTGTCCATGGTCCAGCGAAGACGAAATGGAAGTGGATTCCTGGAGCGCTTAATTTTTTTTTCCACTTTTTCATCAACATAGCAAAAAAGTGGGTGAAAAATGGTCTCGGGTCTGGCTTTGCGGCCATGGCTCGAGGCCATTTTTTTACGACACTTTCTTAACTAATCTTGGAAAAAGCTTTTTTGTTCTAGTCACAACAACTTCATTCAAAGGTTCATCATCAGCAAGTCTTCTTTATTATCGTTTGTGAATGACTTGGCCGTGAGAAAAAAATAAAGACTCATGATTTCCACACGCCAAGCTTTTCTTTTATGGTAATCCCAGGACGACTGGTTCATGTCCAACAAGCTCACTTTATTATTGAGATCTTGTTTGCCAATTTTCATGATTGATGCCACAAAAGCAAAAGAAAGAATGACTTGTTTTAGTATTCCAATCTTGGTGGATAAATCGTAATAGAAAAAAATAGAAGAAGAACCTCGGGTTCTTCTTCTATTTTTTTTCTATTCTTTCTGACATCTACAAGACCCAAGTCATTCTGAAACGCCAATAATTTTCCAAGTCCTTGTTCCAATATTCTGCCGTTATCTTGGTGACCGGTCTTTCCGAAGCCAACAGCAAATCTCTTTCCGAATGCGGACGTTTACAACACTTGCACGGTTGATTCTTGTGAAACAGTAAGCAAGTGGCGTGAACTAGTCTCTTGCAACAATCCAGTCGGAACGGAACGAGCATCGACTCGTGGATCTCGTAGTGTTGCTTGAATCTGATGTGGCAATACGCGCAAGACGATGACATTGTTCCTTGTTTTTTTTTTTTTAACGGACAAATCGTTTTAATGCTTGATGGGTTCCACTATAGTCTTTAATAATTTTTGGATTCCACCAACAATAGCATTCCATCTATGACAGTCCTCGTCTTTACAGAACGTACAAACACCTATGTTTCCAAGATTTGTGAGTAAAATTGGCTTGATTGTCTTACAAATCCTTTTGAATTTCGATTTTGTCTCGATGTTGACGACATACAGTCTTCCGACATCCATGTCTTCGATGTCTCTCAATAGCTGATTGTCCCAATCATCGTTCCAGTCTTCACTGTATGAAAATATTCCGTTTGTCAAAGTATAAGATTTCGTGCTGATGGCCAACACTGCCATGGATCCAGAATGGAAAGTGACTTGTCTCGTTCGTCGTCTCGATCGCTGGTTGTGATATGGTTTCCGAGCACGTCTCGATTCATGTCGTCGTCTTGGTCTGGATGACTGCCGGTCCTCCGATTTATGCGACCGGAATATTCTCGGATCTCTTGATGGCATCGATGGATCCTTTGGTAAATTCTCCAGATCCTTGTCCAATTGATTTTCAGGTTCGTCTTCTAATGGCAACGGAGATATAGGAGAATAAATTTGTTCCATGATATCAAATACGTCTTCCATCGTGCAGAGCGAAGAAAAAAATCAATGTGTTAGGCAATACTAAAGAATGATTTCAGAAGAGACGGCTCGATTCCCTTTATACTGTGCGACGGGAATTAAAATATAAAGTTCCAATTATCGTGGAAAGAATCTTGCGCAACATCCGGTGAACGGTCTTCTATAAAAAAGGACGGCGACGATCGAATCATTCACAAATGTCTCTCAACATGATGCGAGATCTTTTTCCCAGAGAAATCATTCGAGTCTTTGAAGATCCGATTCTTCGTCGAGACAAGGAATTTTGTCAAAATCTTTTGGACGAACGACACCGAGTCGTTCCCTTTACTGTTTGTCTAGTCGGTAAACGGATTTCTTGTCGAGTGGACGACGAATGGACAAACAACAAGATTAATAATTTCTTCACAACGGCTCATGAATCGAATGTCATGAATCCGTTCCATTCGAAATTGGATTGGGATCTTGTCGAAAGACGCTTGTCTAGAAGCGTAGTCAAGCCTCAGCAAAATAATACGGACATTCGCTTGTGTTACAGGATCGACAAACATCATTTCTTGGTCAAGCCGAGATTTACGTTCGGACAAAGAAGAGTGAAATTTGACACGGCGCACATCCTTCGAACGACGAACGTCCCGATGCTTTTGTATGTTTTACCAAGAGAATGCTTGAAGCGGACCGAGACCGTCATTCAGACCGGCTATTTCAACAAGTACGACGAATGTTTTCACATTAAATACATCTTACAGTCAGAAACACAGTACTCGATTCCAGAAAAGACGATCTACGTTCTGATGGCCGTTCAAAAGACTTTATTCTCTGTGCACGTCGTTCCGAACAAATTAGCACGAGGCGAAGATCCGTTCAAACCTCGCCCGTTTGTGAACGATCCGTACAAATTGCCACCACCGACGCAGTTGACCAGTCACGGATTTCCAGAGCAAGAGAATAATAAGATTCCCAAACGCAACGGATTTCCAGACAAGAAGAGCGTGATAACCAAGCGAAAATGTGAAAGTTCAGATTGTATGAAACCAAGGAAAAAGTCACATGAGCCACTGGAATCTTCGAAAGAATCTGAAAATTCCAGTGGCGAAACGGTGGTAATAAAGGAAGAACCACCTGTGTCAATTGAAGAATGGAAAGTGAAAATCGAACCACAAAATTTACTCAGTTTGGAAGTTCCAGATGTCACTCGAGAGAAACATATATTTCGCTATGGTCTAAGATCACCGGACATGGCCGACATGGCCGAATGGTACACTTTGGAAAAACACTTGACTGGAATAACGAATGATCAACATGAAATTTTTCCAGCGCATGTGGCAAATTTTCATCCAATAGCGTACGTGGAACAACAACCAATAGATTTGAGTTGCAATCCATTTGAAATGATAAATGTTTCAGAAGACGAGTGGCATGCAATTGAATCTTGGTTACAGTCAATGAATGGTGCATTAGCTTAAAGACATTAAAAGAAAGCGTGTTCTGTTTCTTAGCAATACATTATTTCTTTAATGACATTCATGCTGATAAGGATTATTTTATTCCTTGTTCTCGTGGTAATAATTACTTTTTCATATGGATTGCCACTACAAAACATGTCAATAACCGGACTTTGAGACAAGAATCAAAGATATTCATGATGATAAGGACTTTCGGCTTGTCCAGTATAAATGTGAACAGCTCGAACGGACACATTTCATAATTTTTTCTCAGCTCGTACCAATCCTTTATTTCTTCCCACAATGACTTACAACTTGGATTTCGTCGCAAGACTCAAACTAATTAAAAACGATGACCACGAGACAGTTGCCGGCGAAATCGAATTTATCAGCCTTTTTTGGGATTTTCATCTTTTCTGGCCATTTCCAAATTCCGTCAGCGAATGATTGTCATCGAAAATTCATCGTTCCGGTCAAAGATATTGATGAATTCTTGAGAAATGAACTGTACGAGAAATTTCTGAAAGGAGATGATGACTGGCATCCCAGCATAGCAAGTGACGAGCCATGGACAGTCAGTTACTTGCGAAATTTTATGCCATACGTATATTATTTTCCCAAGGAGACAATCGAAATAATATTGTTGAAAATCGAAGAATAATTGCCTTGAAAGGTTAGCCCTTTAGTCTTAGAAATTAAAGGGGTAAAAAAAATTCGCAGAGAGATGTACACAAGTGTGTGCGCTCTCTGCGAATTTTTTTTACGACACACAATTAACCAATGTTGAAACACGAAAAAATTGCATCAGTCAAATAATAATGATCCGTATTCTCTTGAACGTCTAGCGAAGACTCTCAAGCACGCACCCATCACAAGTTCTCCAATTTGTTTTTAATACTATGTCAATTCGTTTCACACAGTCCGACTCGTTGGCAGTCTCTCTTTATTATACGAATAAAATCGTTCGATTCGTGACAACTTGGTTTAATGGAAAAGTAGATGAAACAATTTTCATGAGACTTGATTCTCATGAATAAAGGAATGCTACTACTTGATGCATTCGGAAAAGCGAATCGTCTCGAGTTCAATGGATCAAATAATTCGGTCGCATTGAACTACATAAACATCTACGGAATATATTGAATCTCGTCGATGAAGAATTAAATTTCCATTCGATTCAGCAATTTCGGCACAGGTAATTTTCTTCGACCACGAGAACAAAGCCATTCGTGTATATGATCATGACAACCATTTTCATTGGGAACATGAACAATATAGAACGTCTGAAAATGCATGTTCATTCGAGATCACTTCTCTCTTTATTATCGAACTGACGAGTTCCAATTGACGGTCTCTTTCCATTAAGATTTGAATTGTGCTTGGATGGAATTCGCAAGTTCGATGAATAAAGTAGAAGGGATTCAAGGGTCTGATCGAATGACTTGGTTAATAATTCAAACGACATTTC
>JAPDSC010146165.1:0-20429 GCA_026290005.1 Latrodectus geometricus | reverse complement strand
ATTTACATATAGGAATGATTAGTTATAACTTTTATCATTAATAAAATGTATTATAAATAAGTTCATTTGTGCAAGTTACAAATTTACACAAATAGATATATTTGTTAAACTTTCAAAGGCTATATATGTATGAATTTCTGGAATTAGTAGTTTTCAAATTATTTAATTTTCTGCTTTTTTAAAAAAATATTGCTTATCCTTAGTGTTAACATACTGAAGAACAGCAACAATAAGTTATTTTTCAAAATTTGCATGAATGAACTTAATAAGCCCTGGTGGTCTGTTGGAATTAACCTTAAATACATTAATAAAGGAGAAAAATTCCATCATAACAATTTACATTTTATTTGATGTTTTTGTGAATCGGATACTTGTTTCAGGTTCTCTGCTCAAGTAATTAAAACTTTTTTTGGTTTTATTTTATTCTGTTTACTTTCAGACTTGCAGGATTTTATGTCACTGGAGTTTTTGAAATTTGTACTTAAGTGTAAAGGATGGACTCAACATAATGTAAAATGTGGTTTATAAATTATAATTAACATCTTTTAAGCTGTAGTTAAAATGGTGAAGTAAAAAAATAGATTTTTTATGCAAAAATGACACAAAGAATCCACTTTTGTTTATTTTATAAACCTTTTAATTAGGTAAAAATTTTGCACATTATATGAGATAAGTTTTTGGAAAGTGTCCTTTTATCAAGTTTCAGACCCCAGCCTGTAAAATTTTGGTAGAATTCTCGATCTGCTTTTACAAAAGATATAAACGAATATCAAAGGCTATTGTATCAATTGTGATATTTATCAAGTTCTTCAAAAGTATGTAGATGTACTTAATGTTAATATACAGGAAAAGAGAATGAGAGTTATAACTCGATTAATGTAATTTTTTACGTAAAAATCAGGAGTGGATTTAAGGGTATAAATTGTGCCGAATAAACAGTTATAAATAAAGATTTGTGGTATGTTTTGTATTCATTTTATAATTTTGAATCTAGTTTTATAATTCAAAGAGAAAAAATTAAATAAAAATACATCCCAGCCATCCCGCATTTTACATTATTTAGTGATAGCAGGAAGATGGTGTAAACTTTCTTAATGCCAATCATACATTAATGTCTTTCAGGAGAACTTTTCACAGACAATAAGATATATTATCATATAGAAAGGGGTTAGGTCCTAAGTACTCACTTCAAAGACTTGCATGGTGAAGGTAGAAATTTAAATCATTTTCAGTTGCACTACAAAAGTTAGAATAGTTTTTTTCTACTTTAAAATTTACAGTTTTATAACTAAGCTAGTGTGCCCTTGACATGCTGTGATTTACTTTTAGAAAACCTTTCTATTATTTTGCAAATTAATTAAGGAAGAATAAATATAAATTTTGGTATGAGGTAAAATTTATCATTTTTTTCATGGGTGCCAAATGTCTTTGGACACTATTTTTTCCCTTTATTAAATTAAATACACAAATAGTTGGATAAAAATTTATTTTTTAATGACGGAATATCACATTTGTAGCAATGGAAACAAACAGATATAAGTGTATAATTTTCACAGATAATCTGATAAAAATAGACATTTCTCAAAACAAAACAAAATAAATAAGATCATTTGACTCTAACTAGAAATACTTAAGGTAGTAGAAGGAGCTATAGAACTCTCCAGTCAAATTTTCGCTAAAAATCGTATAACACATAAGCATGAGGGCCGCTGATTTACAAAAAATGTCCAGATGAATCCAGTCATTTCTCCAGAGATAAATTGCACAAAGTCTTAATACAATCTCTTCATCTGTTCATATATGACAAAAAACTAAAAGTATATGAAGGAAAACCTTTGATTCATTCATATAATACATTTTATTTCAAAGTTTTATCCAAAATAACAACATTTTGATATAATTAATATATTTTTATTATTAAAGAATCTGAGTGTTGACTTTTTTAAGATGAGACTTGTGATTATCTGAAATAATTAGAACAGATGCTATCACGTTATGAATTAAAATGCTAATTCAGATTTACTTATTATAATTTAGACACTTTTATAAATTCTACTTTTTAAATAACTAGTTTCCTTCTCAAGTAACTTACTCAGGTTAACTGAAATTTTAGACAGTCGACAGTACTTGAAAAGTGCATCAAAAATAATATAAACAAGAAAGTTCTTGCCCTTTTTGCAGTAAGCAAATTTGTGTATGATGTAATTGAAACATCAGTCAGTTGAGAGCAGGAATATCAATCGTTTTAAAAGAAGGTGCACCACATTCATCAATCGTAACTAATACGGTAGGGAAGAGAAATGGGTGAGTTGAAAGAACAGGAACCATGTTGTTTGCTTTACGACTTTAAAAGTAGGCTTATCTGCTGCTGCGTCAAGTGGGCCGAATATGTCAAACATTTGGGGACAGTGCTGTGAATGAATGTACAGCAAGACATTGGTTTCACAACTTCAGATCAGGAGATTGTCTTTCTGTGATGAAGCCCACTGAGGATGATCACAGGCCTTGGAGGACAAAGCCCTGTAGGCAACCATTGAGAAGGACAGTTAAACATTTCCAATGAAACAGACTTTAACTGCATCACTTAGGTAAGGTATACAGGCTGAACCAGTAGGCTCCTCACATACTATTGGAAGTCCATAAACAACAATGACCAACAGCCTATTTAACTTTGCTTTCTTGCAACCGTTGTACAGTCATACTCAATCAAGTGCTGATCAAAAGTAGGTCAACACTCCCAAGCGTTCCAAACATTAGTTGTTGCCCCAGGATACAGTCTCGCACAGCACAAGACTACATTTGAACCCCCACAAAATTTTTTCATAAGTTTTGTGTGTTGTGGACTAGTCATCAAGGAGTTCACTACGAGCTGCTACCAACAGGCCATATGGTCACTGCGGACCTGTAATACACATGCAAAGATATCTTTTCTCTAGCAGTAATTCTAGAAACGTTTAATAATATCAAATATGTTAAATTTAGAATAAGGTTTTAGTATGAAGGAACATTGTTTAATGGGCTGCCATTCCATTATACAATGTTTACTTAATAATCTGAAATGGATAACTGAATAAAGAGTAGCAATCTTTTTGCTTGATTTCTCAAATCAAAATTCATCTCCTTTGATTATCTTCTGTGGTGTGCCATGAAAACCAATGTATATGACAAGGTTATACATTTTGAAATGGACCTGATGATTCCATCACTCCTATTACAATCAGTGAAGCAACAAGTATTTTTAAAAATGTTCACATATTCATATCATATATGATTGTGCATACATCCATGTTAATAGGAAACATTTTGAACAATCTTTGTGATGTTTATAGGTCTTTCAATACTTTTGTTGTGTAGTAACATGTTTAACACTATATTTGATATATCATGAGCCTTGTTATGTTTTTGTATTTTTAAGTTATAAGGGAATATTTCTTTTTGATTTCCTATCCTTTATGTTTCCTAAAGATATTTTTTATTTACCTAGTTTCTGCATGAATTTCTGAGATACACAGTACATTACATTTTCAAATATGAAAGAAAATCTATTAATAATAAAAGAACATAAAACAGATTTATCATTTAAAGGAGTTATTCTAATTAATCTTAAATTGCTCAAGAAATATAATAAATATAAAAAAAGGATACAATAATATTCCAAGGTCCTAATCTGACCCATGTTGGCACAAAACCTTTATAAAGCGCTAATATACCTTCAGTCTGCACAGTCTAGAACAGAATTGATTATTAAATATATAGTTAAAAATTTTTTAAAGGAATTTTAAAAACACAAAAGCTGTTAAATTAATTGATGATAACTCATTCAATTAAAAAATAAAAAAGATTAGTTTGTTTTTAAAATTATCAAATCAGCCATATTTTTAATTTATAATTATGGCACTTTTATAATTTGCTTTGATTTAATAACCAAATAAATTATTAAATCAAAGAGAAATGTTCAATACAAAATATCTTTTACAATATATAAATCAAAATCACAGATTTTGGAAATGACATTGATAAAAAAAGTAGTAAACTTAAAAATTTTCAAATTGAAAAAAATGGTAATAAAATTTTTTGAATTAAAATATTTTTCAACATGATACTTTTAAAAAGTCATTTTGATGTTTGATAACTCAAAAAGCAATGATACAAACAATCTATATCCATTTATACATATAATTACTCAGATTCTTTCATATAAACATTTTCTTTGAATCTTTATTCATTTCCCTATTGAAAAAGCATTTAAAATTCTTTGAATGACAATTTTACAAGGCTGGACAAGTAGTGTGATCCTCCAGTCACTACATCAAATGATTTAAAATTATTAGATTTTTCCATGGAAAATTTGAGGAAGAATCACTTCAAAGGAAGTGTTAGGCACCAATATTTTAAATGCCAGGATTATAAGCCCAAAAGCCAACATGTGGATACACAACCTGACATGAAATAATTTACTAGCAAAATACTCAAATGTTTGCAGAAAGTAAATTAAAATATTTTTCCAGGCAAACACTATTAAACATTATTGAAATTAATAATAGATTTTACATTGCTCACACTATATATAGTTGTAAGTTTCTTGATTCTATTGTTACTTTATTTAAAAATTTATTTTTAACAACCATAATTTACTCAACCAAGAGATATTTAACTATTTATTAAGAATTAATTCATAAAATTAATTAATTATGACATACATGAATTGCGCAATGAAGTGAGCCAGTATAAATAACTTGTGCTTCAGCTTGAGTCCCACTGATAATTGCTGCTCTTAATTTTTTCTGATTCATTAATCGAGTCTACAATACAGAAAAAGAAAATAATTAAAATAAATTCTTAATGATTGCACTCTTTATTACTACATGGCAATGTTCCTATACATCAAAACAAATCTTGAAATTTTAAAAGGCATGGGGTAAGAAATACACTATTTAAATGTAAAATTTATTTCATTAATATTTTAATCCATTATGCATTTGAATTGCATATTTTGTGTTTTTATAAAATTCAAATTACATGGATAGTTTATTATTGTAATAAACAGGATTATCAATTTCAAAGTTCAATCCTAAGATTAATTTGAGGAAGAATTAGAAATAATGAAAACCTACCATCAAAGTCAAACATAACAAACAAAACACAGATACTTTCCTATGCAACAATTCTAATAAAAATAAATACTCTAATTATTAATATGACAATTATAAAATAATTTAAAAATATTTTTAGCATTAATATTGCAGGAAGTAGAAAAAGGCATTTAAAAAAGACAGCAGATAGAAATCAATGGCAAGAAATTTATGAACAATGCAATGCTTATTTACTGTTCATTAATAACTTTGCAAATGATGGCCTAATCCTTTATCCAATAAACAACAAAAGCCTTACACTCACTTTGCGAGTAAGCTATCTGCCTGCAGCATCAAAATGTGGACTTACTGTTTTGATATATGGAACAATAGTTTGAAATGGATTCCAAACCATAACAATAGCATCAAGCTTGAAGTGGGAATCAAACCCATTATTAACAAAGGTCAGAGTGCTAACAATTTCAATGGCAGCTTAGCTTAAAATATGAAAGATAAAATTAACATGCCCCACTGTACGATAACTATGAACATTTATATTTGATGAAAATTTTCATTTTAGTACTTTTAACTGGCAAGAGAAATAAATAACTTGAAGTGGAATGACTTTAATGAAAAAACTTACTCTCACTACATCAATAGGTGTAGATGCAACAGCTCCAGCTAATCCAGCTGTGAAACTAGATCTATATGAATAAAAAAGAAGAGTTACAAAAAAGCATTATTGTAGATTAAGCATTTAAGAGTTATATAAGAAAATAAAGAAATTATCATACCACCAATCAAAATTAATAAAATAATTAATTTTATTATTATTTAATTTTGCTATGGCAAAAATAAATAACAGTAAAAGTGACAAAATTGTAGTCATAAGAGTATTTTACAAAATTAAGGATTAGAAGGATGTTTTATCCAAATATTTACAAAAGTATTAAATTTCAAAATTTTTGTTTTTCAACCTGGTATGCATTAAATATATATACATCCTTTTGCATTAGCATATCAAGGAAATCGGTTCCATTAAATTTTCCTAAAATAGAATTTTTAATGAGCATTAAAAATTTAAGTAAAAGCAGTTTTTTAAAATACTTACTAGCTTTTACAGAAATACTTCGAGCTTTCTTCCAGTTACAATAATTGACATTCAATGTTTTTGGCGATACACAAAACTAAGAGTAAAACAAAACAAAAATACTAATACTTCTACAAAACATAAATACTTATTTTGTTTTTATAAAATATCAACTTGCATTTCTTCTGTAATGTTATGTAATAGTCAGTGTTTCTCTATATATTTAATGTTATAGATATAAAAAAAATTCTTTGTTCTAAATTTTTTAAGTGCTACATAAATTATGTGTAAGCAAAAAATAATAAAAATAAAAGAATTAAATAAAAACCTAAGTAAACAAAATGAAAAAAAAACATTTGACATTTAAAGTTTTTGTTTTTTTAAAAAAGCATTAATAACTGTTCTCATTATTCTACTACATTATTAATTTAATGTATTAGAATAATGAGATTCTACTACATTATTAATTCAAACAGAAACTAGACTAAAATTTTAAATACAAATGATGCTAAAAAAATATTTAAGAATATTTAACTATATATTTTGTAACATACATACAAGCATTTAATAAATTTTGCAAAAGTAAAAATCCTTCCAGCTTTATACTAAAAGTATTAACAGTAACAGCTTATCCTTCATTTATATTTTACTACCAAAATATTTGCTTGAAGATATCAGAATAATTTGCCACATTAGCATAAAAAATAAGCCAATCTGAAGAACAAAGAGATCTCTTTTGATCAATTTCAAATAATAATCTGTTATTTTTGAACTCCAACATCCATTACATAATTCCATGAAGGAACATTTTATTCAATTATACTTCCACAATCACTGAAAAAAAAATATTGTTTTGTTTCACAAATTTGTTGATTTTATCTTCAGAAGTTTCCATAACCCTTTTTTTTTACTATAAATCAAAATACAACACAGCTTCTTTATGTTTTATTCATTATTTTAAGCATTTGACACTTGTTTTTCTAACAGCAAGAATTACATATTTGAACATAACTGTTAACAAATATTCAACATTTAATTTCATAGAATATTAAAAAATAAATATTTGAACTGTTTTTAAAATATTAGTCTAGTTTCTTTTCCCAACCTACAACAAAATAAATTTTGGTTGTTATTTTAAGTGTGTTTATTATTATGAGCACATTTTGGGCAGTTTAACTTAAGAAATACTCGAATTTAAACAACCTTTTAATTAACAAAATTAAAAATGATGAATTTGTTTTAAGCCATTAAAAAAATATCTGACAACCATTAAAATATTTTTACTACATTAAAACTACTGAATAAAACAAAACACTGAAAAATATTTCATTTATAAATTTTATTTTGATAATTAATGAAGTCATATGGATCATGTGGACACATGACTCCTCTAATTATTTTGATAATTTGAGGAGTTATGTGTCATTAGAGAAGTGATGTGGAGAATAATAATTCAAATATAAGGAACACATAAAGAAAAATTTAAATCAGGGTTTGTAGATTCTTAAAATGCAAATTCTAGAAATTTCAAGTTTATCAGAAGTTACATCAACTTCTTCAGCAGACAAATTATTGATGCAATTTTATTTTTACCCAAATATATCTGAAATTATGTACACATGTTTTTAAATATTGATAACAATAAATATTTTAAAACTAAACATATTTATTCCTATTTAAAATTATTTCAGAAAGAAAACACTAAAATACAATATTAATATTAATAATTATTGTAAGAAATTTTAAGTATTAAAAATTCCTTATAGTAATTATTTAAATAACGTTAATAACGGATATTTTCTGCTTTTAAATTCACATGATGCTTCTTTACTAATTTAATTCTACTTATATATAAACATTATATAAATATAACTGTAATGACAAAAATGAAAACTAAGTAATATAATGCAATTTAAATGATTTTCTTCTTTTTTAAATTAATATTTATTTAACAAAACTAAAAAATTGTATGTATATTTTCAAACTGAAACCATAAGTGATCTATATTTCAGATTCATAAGTTAATTTAATCATAAGTGATCTATATTTCAGATTCATAAGTTAAATTAATAGTTCAACAGACTTACATTTTAAGTACAGAATAATAATTTTTGCTTCCCTAATATTCAATATTCTTACAATTTTTTTTTTTTTTTTTTTTTTTTTTTTTTTTTAATTTTTTTAACATTTTTAAAAAAATTTTCAAGATGAATTACATTATTTTTTAAGCATTTCTTTTCAAGTACAAATTTGAAATTGCATAGGTAAGTTAAATGAATTGAAATCCTCAATGAAGCAGCAAAATTCTTTTTAAATAGAATAACATTCTACTATGCTAATTTTAAATGTATTAGACAATGACAAAAGAAGCTTCTTGTTTTATAAAACAGAATATTGCAATGGATAGTATTCTGTTAATTTCCCCATCATTTGATATAGAAAATGGTTTACAATTAAAATGAATTTGACTTTTTTTTTTTTTTTTTTTTTTTTTTTCCCCAATCAAAATTTTGTTTGTGCTTTTATACTCTTGCTTACAGTCAATGTTAATAGCAAAAACTAATTTTTTTATGTATTTTTGGTTCATTTTTAAAATTAAATCCAAGGGAATTAAAAAAAAATTAAATCTAAGGGAATTAAAAATCTTCTTTTGAAATTATTTCTCCAAATTATTCAAGTTGTCCTGGGAAAAAATAGTAAAATTCATGAATGTCTAAAAGTAATAAAAATCCTGGTGAATGAAATTTTTTTTAGCCATGATTAAGAAATTGAGGGAAATATTGATGGAAATTCATGTACAAATCAAGAAATTTAAATTCAGTTTTTCGCAGATGAAATTTTAGTGATCATATTTAGCATGTGTTACATGTTCTCTGAAGAATGATTTTTATCTTATATCTAAATATTTTCCAGAAATTATGGATATTAATTTTCTATCCTAACAATATTTCCAAATACAAAACTGAATGCTAAAATTCTCATAATTTCAATATTCAATTTGCATTTGAAAATATTTTTAGATTAAGTTCAAAATTTTATTTTGTACACAAAAATTAATAACTAATAAAAAAAGAACCAGAATACTAAGTTTTAAGAAATTTCAGAGTATTAATTAATTATCATTTTACAAGATAATATAATTTAAAGATATTAATCATATAAATATTTTTTTTTCTTTTATCAAGTTTAATTTTAATTCTAAAAACAATTTGTATTAAACTTGACAATTACCTTTAATTCCTAATGATACAAAGCAAGCAAAATTTCATAAAGATACTTTTTGCTGATTTGAGATATCAAAGTTAATTACACATTTTATTATATTTTAAGAGGGATTGTGAAGAAATAAATATGAAATGTTATATAATAATTATATTTATTGTTTACTTTGATTTAAAAAATTCTACAAATTAGAAATGAATTTATTAAAACAGCATTTATTTAAAATGAATATTCAAAAAATTCCTAATTTTTAAATGTGAGTAATAAAAATTTACCTTTTCAAATCAAATGAAACAGAATTTTAAGAATTGATAAAGATTTATTTGTATAAATATTTCATTGTTAGAAAATTAATTTAAATATTTGATATAAAAAATTATAATTTTTTATATACAAAGATATTAAAATTTTTTATAAAATCAAATTAAAAATATTTTAAAATTTTTTAAAAAGAATAAAATTTCTCATAAAATTTTTAATTTACTTAAAATTAAAAATTGTATACACCAGTAAAGTTATCAAAATAGAATAATAAACAGATAACAAAATAAATAATAATAACAGCGATACTTCAATAATCATATTGGACCAGGTTGATTGATGTATATCAGCTTCAACTAGACATATTCTGCAATGTATCCAAGTTTTTATTTTTATCAAAATAACAAAAATGGAAATTGCATCAATATGGTTAAAATATTGAAACATTTACTGAATTAAAATCTTTTCATCTGATATAAGAAAAATGTATATTTCAAATACAATGACTAAATTAAAAAAAAAAAAAAAGTTATATTATGTTAAGATTTGTACTTAGATCACTAAAATATGAAAAATTATAATTGTTTCTAGCTATAAAATTTATATTTTTTCTATTAATTTATATTTTTTTAATTATTGAAATAGCTTTTGAAACAAATATATTTTAAAACCTTTCTTCCTAAGCATTTAAAACTGAAATATTAAATTAAAAATGAAAAAAGAATTCTTTATAATTTACATTTTATAAAAAAAAATAAGACACGTTAATTTTACAATAAATAACATTATATTGCTTTACAAAAGTTTGTTCTCTGTCAATATTTCCTTAATATTTAAAAATAGCTTCAGATTTATTGCTAGTTATTTAATGAATAAATTAAATATTAATTTCACCATAATTTGTGAACAATATTTTTACACTTATAATGTACAAGAGAAAAATAAAAATTAAAAAAATTGCTAATTTTGTTTTATGTAAGAAAAATTTTTCACTATTGTTTTTTATGTTGATTATATTATCAAATCGTTCAGATATCATTTATCAGCAAAATAATGTTTAGAAACATATTGTGACATGTTAAACTGTTTACAAATATATGATAATAAATAACTTATTATAATTTGTGATGGAGGGTAGCCAGATCTTGTTCCAATACAGAGTGATGAGTTTGGTTTGTTTATTGCTCAACAATCATTTTTTGCACATGACAGTAAATTAAACTGGGACTCAGTTTTAAGTGGATTCTAAATCACTGCAAACATTCACACCTTAGGGGAAAATCAAGCTCATAAACTATCTAGCCAAAATGCTTATCATTTGGCTGCCAGCTTAGGATAGCATGCATGGGATGTTGGAGGGCAATTTCATCACATCTTAAAATATATCTAAACATATCTAATAGTACATTTAACAAGTCGTTACATTAATGAGATAAATTAAAGCAGAAAGGGATACATAACTTACAGACTTCATGATTAAATGAGTAGAGGCTGGTATAGATGACAAGGATGGTTTTAAGATCAATGCTTTTAATATTTTTATGGGAAATGAATTTTATTTTATTTAAATTATTATTTTTAACAGCTACTTAGCATTAAATGTTTTCAATCTGATATTTAATTTGGTCATTTATGCCAGGGTTGTTCACCCTTTTTGGGAAGTCACTACCTAAAGAAAAAAAAATGCTACTTCTAACATTTTTAATGTACTGAAAATATTAAAAATGAAAATATAATGGCTTTGTACAACATAGAATATATTTCATATAAGTCTGAGTACTGTAGATTTAAAAAACAATGCAAAACATAAAGTGTAAACTTAAGTTTTATAATTAATAAACATTTAACCGTGAAGAAGGTTATGTATAAAATAAAAATGAAGAATTTGAATTATTTGTCTGTATAGTTATTCAATTATAATTAATTAGTATTTAATGTGGTTTTAAATGTAATTTTTATGAAGTCAATACACATGGAATATATTAGGATTAATTCTTGAACTGACTTGGTTGGCATGTTACTCTCCTCAATGGTAATTATTTTGCACACAAGGATTAATCAGTCTGAAGTGCTATAGTAAATGAATATAGTTTTATGGATTTCATCAAAGTTCTTAAAGGCAATACTTTTATTAATTTTTTTAAATTAGTCTTCACAGGCCATGATTAAAACTCTTCCTTGTGATACTATGGCATATATGTAGCTGGCAGGTTGGCATCCATGACTTCATGTAAATGTTGTTTCATTATCTCTGCTTGTACACAATGTAAACATTAAGCAAGCTTAGATTTAATATTTTTGAGTGCGCTCATTTTTTACATTAGACATATTAAAATTTACAAATGATATATATTATATTTCTTTAAAACAAAATATCTATTGTACTGCAAGAGTTAATCTTAAGTTGTGCAGATATAGAAGTCATACAATGGTAAATATTAACTAAACCACTACAGATATTATCAATAATTACAAATATTGTTGATAATCTCCTAAAATAGAATTTTTAGTTTATTTCACATAAAATAGAATTAAACTGCAACTCTCTTTACAGACTTAATAACAATTAATTCAATCTAAATACAAGTCTCCCCATAATGAAATCTGTAAAATGAAGTTTTTTCTTCTACCAAAATTTTAACTTGACATTCAAAAATACACTTTAATAGCACTGTTTTTTTAAATAGAACTAAATTTTATAGTTGTTATAGACTAATTTATAGTCCAAATATAAATCTTCCAACAATAAATTTTCTCTTTCAAACTTTAATTAGCAGTGAGATATACAACTTAAATAGCAGAAAAAATATTCTCTATATTTAAAACCACTGTCCCACCAGAATTTTGACACTAGGTTCTCTTTTCAATTTTCACAATAATTTTCAACACTGTCTTCTGAATGTCTAATTCAGCAGGTAATTCATAACAATAGCATAATGCAATTAGGGGTTTTACAAAAAAAAATTGTTATATGGAATAGAATGCTGATTTTATTTCCCCTATACATATTAAAATCGGGAAAAATTACAAAAATTAAAACAATATTTAAAAAAATAATAGAAATTTAATATAAAATGAAAAATAGAAACAAGCATTATGGGTTTTTTAAGGCTATGAAAAGCTTCTATTTGAACATTTTGTTTATACAATAAAAACGAATAATTTTATTAAAATTTTAATTATTTTAATTTTAAAACAAACCTATAATTAAATATTTTCGAATTCATTACACCAATTAAAAATCAGTAATATTTACTTAAATAACTGCATAAAATTTCTGCCTCCATATAACGAAACTTTCCCTAAAATGAACCTTTCAATCAGAATCCTATGATTTCGTTACAAGGAGACCCACTGAATATAAAGGAACCATCTACTTTACTTGAACAAAAAAATCAAAATATATTAAAACAATTTTATAATTTAAATATTAAATATCACAATATCTTAACAAATATTAAATATCACAACATTTATAAATAAAAATTTATACTCACACTAAATGGGTAAAAATTCCATCTTCCATTACACCAGACATAATAAGGTTTTTTTTGGTTATATCATATACAGGAAGTTCAACTCCAGCACACACAGCAGCACGTTGAGCAGTTGGGCAGACTCCCTGCCATGCAACATCAAATGTAAATATAAATGGAATATATATATAAGTAATTAAAAGAAACAATTTTAAAAATGGCATAAAGAATACTGTTTTTAGGAAGCATTGATACTCTTTAAAGATGGATGTCAAACTCAAAGACTAATTTTTGATAAACAAACATGGATTAACTTTAAATTGGCTGCAAATAAAATCAATATTCATAGAAATGTAAATTTATTTTGAATAATACATTATTTTAAACATAATTAGAAGAATTGTTCTGGCCTGCAGAAACATGTCATGAGTGTCATATAGTGAAACATCATAAACAGAATCATGACTTTGACACATCTGCTCTTTAATATTAAGCCTTAAGTGAATGCTGAACAGCAAATACCCATACTTGAAATATTAGTTAAATATACTCAAATTGTTAAACTGAAGACAGATTTGCTATATGATTAAAAAAAAAATTACAAATAGCAAGATAAAATAAAGGATAACAATGAAAACTGCAAAACCAAATTCTTAACTATAAGCAAATTCTAACCTAAAAGTTATTATCTATTTGCAATATAAAGGAAGGGAAAGAACAGACATTCTATACATTGAGATAATTTATCAATGTTTTATGCTACTACATAAAAAGCATTAACTTTAGAAATGAAAGCTCTTAAAAAATATTCAAATCAATTGTATAAAAGGTTGATATTTACCCTCCATAAACCTTTAATGCCTTCATTCTTGTAAATATCTAAAAAGCACCGGATCATACCATTATGAGAATAAGCTCTATTTTCTGCTTGAAGTCGAACCTAGGATAAAATTAAAGCATCATAAAACTTAAAGTGAACAGTAAATATTCTTAAAAAATAATAGAAATGGATTATTGTCTTTTTATCTTATTATTGTTTTTATCTAATACTAAAACAAATTAGTTAATACTAATTTCAACTTGGTTTTGTTTGGTTGATGCTCTTATAAGGGTAATTTAATTGGTATATTTGTGCATATTAAGGCTAATTTAATTGGTAGATTTGGTTTGAAGTTATTGTTGCACCACATGCTACCCTGTACCTAGCCCTGAGTTGGGTATTACCAGTTAAATCAAAACAGTCAGGTAGGTGTCTTTGTAATTTCCCATCTGTATGTGCTTCAAAAAATTTTTTCAAACTGGTTTGGTTTGAAGTGAATTCTGAAGTACTGAAACATTCCCACTTAAGATAAAAATTTAACCCCTGAGTTCTTGAACTGAAGGCCACAGTATTAATATTTGGCCTATAATTCAACAACAAGTGCTACATTAAATACTTGATATTAACTAATAAGTGATGCAGAATGGCTTAATTACAGGCACAAAATTTTGAAAACACAAAATATACTTGCCTTCAATACATCAGTAGGATTTGCAATAGATGAACCAATGACACCAGCAGTAATTCCACACAATACATTTTTGAACAATGTTTCATCTAAAAATACAATAATACATATGTACATTGTTGATTTTGTGATAAAATGTGAGGTCAAAATGCATTTGAATTGTTTTCAAAGGAATAATAAATTATAAAATTAGAAATTATAATTGAAAAATAGATATACCATTTGAATAGCACAAACTACTTTGGTTAAATTATGTAATATTTGATAAAAAAAATTAATTAATTAAAAAAAAATTACTGTTCAGAAACTAAAAAATGAAATACATTAACAAATAAAGCCAATTGAAAATGTAAAACTAGCATAATGATAATTGAAACAAGGTAAAAACAATACATTTTTCAGAATACTGATTATTGATACAAAAAATAAAGCTACAGAGAAAAACATTTTAATATAAAGAATTAATAAAAATAAAACATGTTTGCAGACAACTTAAAAAAATTGACTAGAAAATTTTCTTAATTTTTTCTTGCTTATAGAATTTTTGTATTTTAATAAGTTCTGATGAAAATAAATTCAGTATATTTTTTTTTTATTTTATACACTTTGTAATTATATATTTTATTCAAGTATTAAGATCTGCAAACCTGGATCTAAAATTATTTTTATTGATAAGTAGAACCAACAAGTTAGATTGATATAGATCAGTGATTCCCAAAGTGGTCTATATCGACCCCTAGGGGTCTATGACAACCTGCAAGGGGTCTACGTCAGCGAAAAAAAATTTGGGGGTCCATGAAATGAAAATGGGGATCCACGATAGTGGATCTCAACACATACACTGATAGTACCTATTTACTTACATCATACTATCTTATAATATCAAAATATATACATTATTTATAATATAGTGCTGTTACCAATCTCCTAACAAAAAAAAGAAACAGACTGGACATCATTAGCCGAGGAGATTTAAGATTAACCCTTACAAAATTGATGCCAAATGTTGATAATTTATTATTAAAGCATCAGGATCATCCTTCTCACTAAAAATATTGACTTATTGCTTATGTTATTTTATTTATAGTTTATTTAATGTTACGTATATTTTACATAACAGATAGAAAATTTTATTTTAAGTAGTTTTAATTTAAATTCAATTAATAAATGTATAAATTAACATGTGTTTTTACTTTACGTTTTTAACACTAAACTTCACTACAGTTAGAAATTTACAGGAAATCAATATCAGGTAAGCATGGGGTCTACCCAACACGGAAAAACATGGCAAGGGGTCAACGACACAAAAAAGTTTGGGGAACTCTGATATAGATGCAAGGAACATGCAATATGGTATCAAAATATTGTAAACAATTCTGAAATGTATGTAAATTCAAATGTCAGCAAAAATGACAGGGAAAGATATATGAATACATATATAGCTGATGAAAACTTTCAAGAAAAGTCCACTTGTTATTTTTATATTTTTTTTAACTTTAATATTTTCAGAATCGAACAGCTCAGATCAAGATAAAATGACAATAGACAATTGTAACTGTAATATCTTTCTGAGGAATTTATTCTTGAATGCAATTGGACATAACTGATTATAACTGAAATAAGTTAGCCGAGTTGTGGCACCATCTGTTATTTACTTTATAAAACACAGTGTTTCTTTTAAAACTTTAATGTATTTTTTCTGAATGAAGTTTTTTTTAAAATTAGATTATCCATGGTAGCATAACACACAGTGAGATTCAAAACTTTTCAATGCATAATCTGCAGATTGTACACAGAAAAATATGGTAAGTGAATATTGGAAGGAAATAGCATGCAAATGTTATTCCATTTTCAGCAGCATGGAAACTGTTAAACAAAGTGCTATCACTTCATATAGTAGCATTGCTTCAAATAATAAAATTATTTGAATAATCTCTGCAATTTGACTTGTTTCAATGAAAACATTAGTTAAAAGGTTTTTAATTATGAAACAAAGCCTATTCAACAAATACTGATATAAATAAATGCAGATGATTATACAACTAGTTCCTATCATTTAAATTTAAAATTTCATTTGTTATCCTATTAAAAGTGGTTAAGAATTAAAAAATTAATCTTCATGAGTCAGAGAAAGTGGTAATGCACTCCACAACTTGATTTTTACCTTCTATTTCAACACAACCCTAAGTTTACAAATGAAATTGTGATTTCTTGTATGTATCGGAATTCAGTGAGTTGGAATACAATTTAAAAACAATTTATCCATTGAAAATTAATTGAAACTGAAGGATGAAAGCTTGCTTTAATTTTTAATCTGAAGAACATGCATTAAGTTAATTTTAATTTCATAATTGTTTTTTTTTTTTTTTTTCATTAATCTTGTACTTGACCAGTTTTTAAGGATGTTATTGACATACAAAAATAATTGAAGATTTTATACTTTAACAAAGTAATTATAGAATTGTGAGAAAAGATATTTCTCATTTTTTGTAACAATGTGTAAAGACTTTTTTTTTCTTTTTTAGAAGAAGAGAGAGTTTAAAAAATGATCCAGCTACCTCAGGTTCTAATATTGTTCTAACTTTCAGTTGGGATCTTAACAGTTAAACTTTACCTAAGAAAGTTGATTTCAAAATAAAGTTTAAATATCTTTGACATGTTGTTTCTGTGATAAACAAACTGACAAGAAATAATCTTCTTGGTGGAAGTCAATAAGTTAATTATGAATTAGGCAACTAAGCTAAACCACTGTAATGTCTTGTCTAAAAGAAATCTAATGGACATTAGCTATACATGACACTCATTATGTTATGGCCCCAACAAGAATTTTTATTGATAATTTGTTAATAAGTCTGACAAAGGAAGAAACTAAGAAGATTTAAGTTGCCAACATGACTAAAAAGTATCATTTCAAGGAACAAATATAGCATTTCATTATATTTTACTCCAAAGAAAACTCTCTTCAAAAGAACTTAAATTATTGGTTCTATTAAATATTATTTATACTTTATTGAAATAAAATTTCAGAATTACATTACAGGCAATTACAATTAAAATTGAACAAACTGTTATATTCATCTGTTAAATAAGTCTAGTATTAATAAATAAAATATAAAATGTTTAAGTAACATGAAATTAAAGTATCATATATGCTCATAAAAGACAACCTCTTAGTTATAATTTTACTATGAGGCATTCTCATTTTTGGAAATTTGTGTCCTGACTTAAACAAAAATCTGACGACCTCACTAAAGGTGGAGGATTGATAAGTTTTGTTACCATTTTTGCATACAAGAGTTAATTAGACTAGAACATACAGTTTAAATGAATTCTCAACCATTAGAAACATCCCTGCCCAAGTTGGGATTAAAACCATGAACTGAAGACCAGAGTACAAACCATTCAAATAAAGGCTGCTGAAACTTGTTACATAGGCTGTATCACAATGCCTTCATAGTAAAATAATACTGCTGGGAGTAATAAGTCAAGTATTGGGAGGAGAAACTTGATAATTTTGAAGCAGGATGATTAATCAATCCCTACTTCAAAATTATGAAGTTCCCCAATCAGCTGTTCCCACCTAACTGGTAGAGCCTAACTCAATGATAATAACAGGAAAATATGCAACATCTTTTTAGATTATATGCATGAAAATTCACATATTATTAAATTCATATCAATAAAAGCAGATATAAAAAAAAAATTATGTACAATGTTTCAAAATAAACAATCAAATTTGCTAAACAAACCATCTTATTCATGAAATAAAGCAATTTAAATATCAAAAGAGAAAAAAGTCTGATTCATGCATACATATTTTTGATTAAGAAAAATCTGAGTTCTTAAATATTGGAACATTTTACTTAAGGAGCAGTGCCTCACTCATTGCAAAATCAGGGTTCAAATCAAAAATAGAAAATAAGGAACATTGTCAATAATAGTAAAGCTTATAACAAAATTTAAAAAAAACTAAGAATGAATTACCATTATTTACAGAAAAGTATAAGCATGGTATTTTTTGATTTCTTGTATTTCTCATTTAATTTGTTTTTATGTATTATTGTTGCAGTTCTTTAGTTACTTCACTGGCTACTAGCTAGCCAATCCAACAATCATGTTTTACAAATTACAATTGCATAACATTTTTTAAAAGATAAATAAAAACCATGTCTGATAAAATTGTAAAAGTGTTCAAACAATAGCAGACTTTTTACAATAAATAAGAATTCTACTATTGGAAAATTTCAAGACTAAAATCTATTTTCTATAAAATTAAAAAATAAAGTAGATTTTAAATTATTGTTTTGCTTACATTTTTGCCCACATTTTGATCAAGTATTTTGGTTTTTTTTAATTTTTTTCAATAAATCATGAATGCAATGATTTGTTCACAAAAATTAATTTAAAAATAATATAATTCATATTTTTGATAGAGCCCTATTTACCTGTTTATTCTTAGATTATTTATTTCTATGTTAATATTACAATCAATGAGAACTCTGCCATTGTTGCGAATGTCTACAGCCACATTTTCTCTCTCATTTGAAGTTGTGAGCGATTTCAAATGTTTCTTAACATGAAAGTGAATCCTGGTGACATATTGACAGTATTTTGTGCTTTCAATGCACATGTTTGAGGATCAATAAAACTGAGTACCAAGCATGCTTGGCAACTCAGTTTTATCGACTGAGAGTTTCGCACTAGGCTGACAACTTAACCGAAACACATGCTTTGTGCCCCAATGCTCTCAATCCAGAAAACATATATGGAAAATATGGGCCTTGGCTCCTTGATGAGCTATTGTGCAGAATTTAGTATTACAATCAAGTGTTATGCAGGACATTTTGATAATTAATAATTTTTATCCATATTAATTTTTTATTAAATTGTCCAATAAAATTATAATATATAAACAGTACTGTTGTTTCAGTAGCATATTTGGTCACAAAAAATGTCTTATGCTTAATTTTTTCTAGAAAATACGTGCTAATTAAAAAAAATAATTCTATTGTATTTAGAGAAATATTAAGATGACTTGTCTTCTGAAAAGCAAATGGCATCTAGGACTAACAGTTGAGAATAGATAGTCATGGTGACTATTTAGAAAAGTAATATGTATATGTGCCTTCCTACATTGTGTGTGTGTATACATATATATATTTCTCCTGAATAAACGTTTTCACTAAATGGACTTGTTACCATACTTTTTAAAACACCTTCATATATACTGTTAAAAAAAATATTAACTTCATAAATTAATTATAAAAGAATAGTTACCATGTGGGTTATTAATGAAAATGCCTTTCAATGAATAATAGATTCCAATCTTGATTGTGCCATAAGTAGCTTGTCGTAAAAGTGCAGGCTTTATTCTAGATAAAAAATGAAAATTATATAAATAATCACATAAAATATGCTGAAAACATAATCTAAGATTATTAGCATAGAAACAAGAATTAACAGTTTTAGGTCAAGAGAATAGTTATATATATTAACAGTTGATACAAAATTTTTATAAAGTAGAAGATGAGAATTTAAATTTATTTTTATCTTACGTTTTTATAGTACTTACCACTTTGCTTAAGTGATCAAGAAATGAGGCGAGAAAGGCAACAGCTACCGTGATCAGGCGCGATATATTTCTGCACAACGGAAATTACACTTAGAAACACAAAGCATGTTTGATACAAAATTCACATGTTTAATGTTTCATTGAAACACAAAATATTTACATTTTTATAATTAAGTTTAGTAATGATAGAATTGCATTTTTTTATTTCGTAACAAATAAACAATTGAA
>JAPDSC010146142.1:9601-23967 GCA_026290005.1 Latrodectus geometricus | reverse complement strand
GACTTTATCCAGGAGAAATTTTAATTTCAAGAAAGGATATTCACTTAAGATATTTAGGTCTAACTTTGCATGATAGAAGTTTTTGAATTAAGATGCTATCTAAATAACCAAAATAGAAAAATATTACAAAGTAAAGGAAAGGGGAAAAAATTCAAATCAATTTTAAATATAAATTTAGCAAATCAATAATGAAAATTTTTTTAATTAAAAGTTATGATCAAGGTTAAACAAAACTTAAAACATCAAAATTATCAGCCAAGTAGTAACATACCTTAGGAGAAGGCATCACACTAAAAGTGTTCATTATTCTATCAGGATACTCTTCTCTGATTTTTGAAATAAGAAGTGTACCCATTCCTGAACCAGTTCCACCACCAAGAGAATGAGCTAACTGGAAACCTTGAAGGCAATCACAACTTTCAGATTCTTTTCTGACAACATCTAGAACTGTATCGACTAATTCAGCTCCTTCAGTATAGTGACCCTTTGCCCAATTGTTTCCTGCACCACTTTGACCTATAATTGAAAAGTTAAACCAGTTTTTTTATGGGATTTTAAAACGAGTGAAACGACATTACCCCCAAAAAATTTTAAGAACCTTGTAAAAAAGTTTAATTAAAAAATAGAAATAAAGAGACAGCTGTAATTCAAATATAAAGATAAGACTTATCTTTATACTAATTAATATCATTAGCTGAATTATATAACTTTCTTAAACTGCAAAATTCACAAGTTATTGCATGGAAAAATTTATGTTTAAATTCCCCAATACACACTACTAACTTTTATAAAATTCAAAAATTTTTATAATTAAATTCAATAACAATGACAACTTTTCTACTGTCTAGTTTCATTAAAGCAATGAGGTGATTCAGACAAAATCAATAAAAAGATTGATAGTATAAGTCATGTCTATTTAGATTTAACTTTCACAATTCTAAATTTAGAAAACACTTTTACTAAAACCAATGAAATACATTTATAAATTAAGGTTTGGTTTGTCTTCCTTCTACAGGGTTTATTTATAAGTCAACTAATTGGAAGTTGCTAATATTAGATCTTCCATAAAGATTGTTTGAGAAAAATCTAATAGATAAATATGCTTTGTTGTAAAATTAAGTAGAATCTCATGTTTTATTCCTATTTTTAAGCTTTTATATTTCAAGCAAATAATTTGAAAATGAAAGTTTTATATATCATTTCCCATTAGTTTATTCAGGATTTGAATAGACTCTCAGTAAAGAATTTTTCAATTATAGAGTCATAACTTTGCATCTCAAGCTTAACAACATGTAATTTATGCTTGTCAATGTTTCAGAATGAACTGCTTAATAAATTAAGCTTGAAAATTGGATAATTTTTAATTATTATAAATTAATGTGGGGGGAAAAAACTTTTGAGCTGAGATCAGAATTCTTATACAAAAAAGAAGTCTCAGAAATATCCCAGCATACCTTTACATAAACAAAAGACAATGAATATATTAAAATAAACTTTGCAAAGTTCTAAAGATTTTTTAATGAAGATTAAAATATCCCACAGAATATTTCAGTACCATCATTAACATTTTGTACCTTCCCATTTCTTTACAAGTTCAAGTGTTAAAAAATGTGAGTTTGGATCAGTAAAAAATTAAAAATTGGGAATCTGTAGAAAAAGAGTAATTCTGTTTAAACTTGTTACTTTAGAAAAAAAAACATTTTTTTAAAATTTAAAAAGAAAAGTTACAATAACACATTGGATTAATAAGTTGTTTGAAAGAAGAATTCTTTCATTAGCAGAAGTTTAAATGGTTCAAACAGATAATTTATTACAAAAAGAAAATTTGATAGACCAAGTCATCGATTGGAAGAATTATGAGAAAGACATTAATATTCTAGTCAATTGGATTCAATTTTATTAAATCCTGAAAAAGGCAGCTCACACAAACATAAAGGAAGGAATTTTATGTAATGTCAAGCAGAGAAACAAAAATGTGGAACACTTTAAAACTGTTGAGAAGAGTATTTCTGAATTTATATGGAGATTTAAAAATAAACAAAATTTTTGATGTTAAGATTCTCTTTTTTTAAACGCAAAACTTAATTCAACCATAATAGTTATAAATATATTTTTGAACCCACTATAGAAAAGCTGGGAGCAGTGGTGTTGTGCTCATTTTTTTTTTACCGGAACGCGTATATATAATTATATAGACAGGGCCGATCCTGGGTTGACGGCAGCTCTGTGTGGTCTCATGTCCCACATTTAACGACGGGGGGGGGGGGGATTTCCCCCAATTTTTGCCTGTCGCCAGCATTGGCCCTGTATATAGCATAAAAAGGAAAGGAAACTAAAATCATTACGAAACACATTATGTGTATATGTGTTTATAACAATAGGAACGTTTAATAAAAATTAGTTAACAAATTATAAAATGCGCATAGTAGATACTCAAACAATATTGCATAAATATTTTTAATAATACATGAAAACACTAATGGCTTTTATAAAATATTCCAAGTAGGATTATGTTCAGAATCATATGAAGAATATTCATTATGGTTTTGGCAGAAATATCAGAAATATATTAAATAGTTTGAAGCTATACTGAGCGTGTGTGTTTGATAGTTATCTCTAGAATATTTTATTATAAAAAAAAAAAGGAAAAAAAAACTCTACGATGGTGGCATTTTTTAGGCTGTTATTTGATTAGCTATTGTTTGATATAGGTTTGATTAATTGATTTTAATACATTTTCAGATGTATTTTTAAAAGAAATTTTATATAGTTTTGAGTAAATATTTGCAGTTTATTATAAAGAGAATATTTTTTGCTCCTTTAACAAACCTCTTATTCTCTGACTAGTATTTAATGTATATGATTTAGCTTAGTTTTAAACTTAACATGTCATAGCAAAAGATTGTAATAATCTTATTCCCAAATAAATACTGGAAAGTATATCTTATTAACTAATTTCCTTTTAATAAATGTTACATAAAAATCAAACTTAATTTCAGTTATAACTTTACACCAAACAATAAATACATCACTTTAGCATATTTAGCTATTTTTTACTTAGAAAAAAATTCCAGTTTGTGCATGTATTTGACTTCATTTTAGCATGGACATAATTTTAAAAAATTATGTATCAGTTTAATGATGTGTTAATTATATTACAATATTAATAAATTGGATTGAAAAAATGTACCTTTGTTTTTAAAGTACAGTGAATAACATTCAATATAAAATCGGTTGAGTTTTGAAATAATAATCCCAAATTTCTTAAGTTTTATATCATTATTGAGATAATTTTATATTTCAAACTAGCTGTACCCGCCCGACATTGCCCGTGCATTTAGAAAATGCAGATAAGTGAATAGCGCAGGAATAGTAGTGTAGGACATGTAGACTGTCTCTCTCTCTTCTCCCCCCCCTCCACACACACAACATTCCCCGTCGATAAAAAGGAACACTATATCCTAAATATTTTAAACGGAAAATTTTCCAAAAGATGTCGCCAGATTTGTTTCTCAAAAGGAGATGGTACAACCCCGGAATCAGCTATCGGCGAGCAGCGATCTCGAGAAGAAGTTTTATAAATAATTTTTTTAAAATTTTTCTAATTCAAAAATCAGGCTTCGAGGTCTGGTGGCCAGCCCCTTTGTGCTTCCGTGTAAAAAATTCCAGGTCCCTGCGTGCGATAGATCTGGCTGGAGAGCTCGGTCAGATAAATGGACAGACAGACACATTACACTTGCTTTTATTATTATAGATGAGAGACCTAACTTTAAATATTTAATAAAAACATCAACGCTTTAACCATATAGTTCTCAAGCAATCACAGAAACGGAAGATACTCACTCAGATGTATTGCGCTTGCATGAGATCTTCCTGCCGTCACTTCAGTATGTGGTACTTTACAATACGTCTCTCGCAGGTAGCAACGCGGCCAGGAAGCGATAGGTGCGCGTTGGAGGCATGCTGCCTCAATGCCTGTCTAACAATTTTTAATCGACACTTTGACTTAGGTAGCGTGCATAGAATATTCTGCTAACAGTAGTACTTATTAATCTTATTATATTGTATTGGTTCAGTTCAAACCCTTGTTCATAATAATACATATATAAATTCGACAAAAATTATATAAATTCGTCAAAAATTAGAAAAAAAAAATTAGCAATTCTTTTTATTATTTTTTTTCAATTGTCAGCCAATTCTCGTAATCAGAAATCATCTTTAGTTCTGGAACGCGTTCCTGTCCAAAAAGGAAGTACCGGAACAACGTTCCGGCTCGACAACACCACTGGCTGGGAGTGAGAAATTCACAAGATGTAGAGTCAAGATCTGAAACTAACCATTCAAATGTGTTCTTAGTATACACGTTATTAGAGAAAAGATTGTTTACATTTTGAAATCAATCTTTTCTTATCTCGTGTAATAAATTATTTGTTAAATTTAATCTAAAAGCAGCGTAAGAAAATAAAGTAGGAAAAAAAGTTCCTTTAACAAAAATGTGCTGTGATACAGTTCCTTAAAGTTACAAACACAGCCACATAAGCGCATAGGTAATCAAAATTTACTGTATGTTTTTCACATACACAATTAAGGGATGTTATCATATCTACCCACAAGTGCATTAATTCAACACTAAAGTTCAATTTACAGTTAATTTTACTCTTTATTAATGATTTAAAATTAGAAATTTTTTTTACAAAATGAAATTTTAGGAATTGTTGAAATATTACTAGAGTCTGTCTTTACACAAAAATACACACAATTGCATACATTGAAGTATACCATGAATTTTAGTACTTAAAACTAGTTTTCATGGAAATGTTTAATATTAATGTTATTATAACGTTAATATAGTAAATAAAAATTAGTTTTTATAAAAGCATTTACATAGATTTAGCTTTATTGCGTTGATTCTCTCCTGCTTAAAGGTAAAAAACTTTAAAGGCAGATGACACTTTAATTTTAAAGTCTTCATAAAAATTCATGTTATTTAAGGTAGATTTAGCTTTATCACTAAAATGGTAACTTGAAGTACACTTGTTTTACAAAATGTAATCATTGTGAAGTAAGTTTCTAGTTATTTTTGTAGTAAATAAAATATTCAAAATTTTTAATTTGAAATTTAAAATACAAAACACTACAAGATAGCAAAGTTAAAGGTTGAGTGAGATCAGGATTTAGGAACTCTTATGTATTACATTAAGTGATGCAATTTAGGCTGGTGAGTAGATAACAGTAAAGAATTTTGTGCAAAAGTACTGCAATTGGCAAATTTACTCCAAAATGAAAGAAGTGAAATGAGACTCTGCATTCATTACTACCCTTGAATTTTAACAGCAGTAAAAAGTTCAAATTTTCTTAATATATAAAATTATGTTTATTTGAATTTAAATGGTCCTTAATCCCACTCTAACCATCATCAGCTATTTTAATATTAGTATCATATATGGTACCAAAATGGAAAATTTAATCTTTTAAGTGATCTTGCAGTACAAGAAATTCTTTAATATAAGAATCCAAAATATTTGTACTACTTTGTTATTCTTGCCATCATGAGTATAACAAATTCAGAAATTTAATTAGCGTTAATCAAACAAGAGATGAACCAACAAATAACTTCATAACAAAGAAATGCTATGCCCAACAGCAAGATTAAATTTCCTCCGATTCATCATGAAGATCAATAACACATTCAAGAAATCGGAGACTGCATAGCTCTTTCTCCAAGCAATGACACTATCTAGCTCCTCGAGTAAACAAGAATATTCCCAAAGGTCAGCATTGTCAAAATAAAAGAGCCAGTACTACTTAAACTTTCTCAAATTTTAAGTGTTCGCTAAACCATTAAATTATATTTATATATATATATATATATATATCCACTCTCCAAGATAAAATATTGTACTTTTGTCCAAATAAAAATAAAAAGGTATTCAAATTAATCTTAAAATATCTTAAATCCATACAATTTTACTAATTGATTGTAAAGCTGCATAGCCCCTATCAAAATTCCATACATTGTTCGGCAAAACTATACAAGTTGGCTACATTAGAGGTAAAAGATGAATTTACATTTATTATCTCCTCAAAAGCTCACGAAAAATACACACAAGTCACTTTTTTAAAAGCTTACAGGATTTAACATTTAAGATCAATAAATGTTATATCTATACTTTAATATATTGCTATAACTATAACAGCAACATAACAAACTTCTGAAGTACAAAATTCAACAAACTTGGAAATAAACCAATTTGAGAAAAATTTTAATTTATAAAAACTTATATTTAAGTAAAATAAATAAAGCCAAACATTTACCAAAGATGAAATTATCTGGTCTGAAAAGTTGCCCAAAAGGACCAGAACGGACAGAATCCATGGTACCAGGTTCCAAATCCAGGAGGATAGCACGAGGAACATATTTTCCACCTAAAATAACGAGAATGAAAACTTATCCATAGTACAGATACAATATAGGAAAATAAACTGAATACATAATAAATTTCTAAAATAAATATGGAATCAATATATACATACAGCAAAATATTTCATAATATATTAACTTTATAAAATTACATAAACTGCATTCAAATAGAAATAACTTATTTATAAGAAGGCATTGGAAAATTTAAATACATACATCTTTTTTAAAACTGGATAGTTTTTTTTCAAATGATCTAGTTTTTAGAAAGTGTTAAAAAATTTTTATTGAACACATCAAAACCATATTTAATCTTATTTGGCAAAATCTTACGTGATAAAGCAGGCAATAGAGCCAAATCAATAGACAAGTGTTAAATTGACAATTATGTCTGTGTAAAAGTTTATTACAATTAAAATAAAATAACTAATATTCTACTGATTATGTAAAAGTATTTCATATAAGTTATATACATTACCTGAAGCTTCATTATAATATACATTAATTCTTTCCAACTGTAGATCAGAATCTCCATGGTAGGTACCAGTAGGGTCAATGCCATGTTCATCAGAAATAACTTCCCAGAACTAAAACATAAGAAATTAAAATGTAAAGACTTAAAAATCTCTAACAATAAACACCAGAATATAATATAAATTTATAAAAATTTTAAGATGCTTTAGAATAAATTTTCATTTAGCTTTCAGAATAGATAAATTTTTCAATTCTTTTCTAATAAGGACACAAATATTCAGCTATGTTCCAAATAACATGGATAGAATTTTAGTGTAATAATACAGATGACTTGTTTAAAATTACTTTTGTAAGTATTAGTTGTCTTTCAACTGTTTTGTATATTTCAGAAATTGCATTCAAACTTTCAAATTTGAGTTGAAATTAATTTTACTAGTCAAAATTACTCTTTAGTCTTAAAAAGGTGAATGAATTTTCAAAAATATTCAATTGAAATCTAAAATCGCATTTAAAAATTTACATTTTGAAATATAAAATGTTCGAGTATTACAAACAATGGTGTCTTGTATAGTAAGCCAATAAAAGAAATAACTTTAAGCACTACAATACATATATTTACCAATCACCGTGAGACTAAAAATGAGGTATTGACAAATAGCATTTTAAGTATGTTAACTATAAACACAAGAACTATTTTGTACAAAAATTAACTACTTCTATCAAGTTCATGACAAATTCAAAGTATTGCACTTGAATAAAACATTTAATAACTTCAAAATATTTGTCGTAGCACTCAAATGAAATTTGGAATTTCAAAACTACTAAGCGTGTTATGAGAAAAACTATGTTTTAAAGAACACTTTAAACGTCAAAGACAGGAATTCAACGACTACGAGGAAAAATTATATACATTAAATTAATGGCAAGTTAAATTATTTCGTAAATAACGAGTGGAATAATCTTTTAAAATGATAACACAAATTGAGAAAATTCATTTAATTCGGCTAAAAGATGTTTGTTCAAGAATATAGTTAAATTTCATTTTATTTCTGACAATAATGAAATAATTATAAACCAACGTGGGCATCGCTCATACATAGGATTTGAAATTCTCAAGTTTACTGAATTATATTTAGATTCTATTATTACTTCCACAGTTTTTTTTACTGTTAAACGTAATTAGCTTAGATTTAAATTGAAACAATGCAAGCACTTTTCAATAGATAAATTACGTATTCAGGTCGAGGATCTAACCGCCATTGAAAAAAAGAAATGGCAAATTTTACTTTCGCGCAATTTAACAAATTTCACTCGGAATACCGGCGAATGAAACAGATAATTAGAATTAATATCAAAACTGATTTGAAGTTTGACAATAAATCCTACTAGATCATAAAACTAAAAGAAAAAAACGTGTCAGACTAGTAACAAAACAATAAACTAAAAATTAAATAATTATCAATGATTTCAATATACCTTGGCACCAATTTGGTTCCCACACTGTCCAGCTTGAATATGAACTATTTCACGCATGATTGTTTGAAATAAAGATTCTTAGCTCTAAAATGAACTCTCTTTCTACAAGAAGTTATAATCAGAAAGAGATGGTGGCTTTCAGGGCGCGCCTTAAATTGTTCAGAAACGTAAAAAAAGGCGGTTTGCACCAGCTAGAAGCCAACTTAGTATTTAAGGAAAAGCGACATCTGGCAGTCGTTTCATTTTCGCTTTCGAAAAATTACCATTATCAGAAAATAATCAATTTTTAAATTCAGGATTCTAAATGAATAAAAATTAAATTCCAATTTTAATATCAAACTATTTTATTGTTAGCCTTAATTTTATAATAATTTTGTTTCAGTCATTTGACAAAATATGTTTAAACACAATTTCTCTTCATCAGTTTTACAATCAAAATATAATGAAAAGCATTATTCTTATCTCTTACGAAAATTATTATTTTATTTTTATATTTCTATAAATTTCAAATTAAATAAGCAATTAATGAATAAAAATTTATTTCATAATTGGATATTTATTAGTTGACTTGGCTTTGGGTTTTACGCATGCGCGTATCAAACTTTTTTTTTAAAAAAAAATTTGCGCCGCACTAGGGATACGCATTGACCATTCAGCATAGTTTCTTCTGTACACTCTGATTGGCTCGCCCACTGGCTATTTCCTGCGATGAGACGCAGTGTAGGTGAAAAATAAAATATTAAAAAAATAATATTTGGAACACACGATAACAGCCCATTTATGGAATAGTTAATCGGTATGTTTCTTGAGAGATATTTTCGCATACGTCAGTTTCGAAAGCTACATAAAAGATGATTCACCTCATATCGGAAAGTTCATTCGGCATCTGTTTCTGTCATGTTTAATATTTTATTAAAACTTAAATGCTGATAATATTTCTTATGGCAGGTGACTTTAAAATTTTATAAAACATTTCATATTTCGAAATAGGAAATGAAAATTGCAAATTAAATATCAATTTTCTTTTATAACTAAAAATATTATTTCATGATTTATAAAATTAAAATTGAAATAAATTTGAAAAATAATTTTTAAAGTATGCTAAAGCTTTTAAATGTGAAAATTAGCAATCAGAAAACACGAAAATAAGTATTTTATATACTTATTGTATTCTTATAATTCTTTACTATTTTAATCTAGAAACATTATCATTTTATATGCTGACTGAAAATACCGATATAACAATACAATAAAATTAAAAATATTTTGTTTCAAAAGAGAATATCGTATTTGCACATTTCCTCATACAAAAGGCTTGATTCTTTTGTTTGCTGTCATTCTTTTGTTCGCATTAATTTTCGTAACTATTCAATTTGGTGTGAGAGAAATTTCAGAAAAATCATATTATTTTATCATATAGAGTTAAAACGATATTCAAGTTTTGGTTTTGAATTTTTTGTCAATACTCAGGGTTAGTCTTCAACATTTGCGGTCTTAACTGATTCGTGCTTGTTTCAGTTTCTCAAAAAAAATTAAAATAATTGGAAAATTTTGGTTTATAGACAATATAAATTTAAGAGACTATTTTAATTTTAATTAGAGCAGTGTATTCTTAGCATATAATCGCTGTAATACGAAAACCATGATTAAATACAAAAAATTGTCAATAAATACAAATAACAGTGTATCTTGTAGCTGTAAACATTTACCTAAATTTATTTCTATTTAAATTCATCGAAATCTGATTGATATAAGTTTTCATTATTGATATTTTACTTACCAACCTATCAGTTAAGATTGTCTAAAATTTTGTACATCACATCAACAGACAAGATTTTTTAAAATTCCTGTGCTTCATCAACAGACAGAATTCATTGTTATTCAAGTGATACATTTTAAAAACCTTTAGCGGGAATCCTTACAAATATAGGCTGTTGTTAGACATTTGAGAACATTCTCTGTGTATTATTTTCCAAGGAGACTAGCCATAGATTGAGAGCAGTACTTATATATTACAAAGAAGGAAACCTGGAAACTCCCGAGCACACACGCACACCCAGATTTTCCACTCAGAAAAAAACGAATCGACCACTGAGCCAGGTTACTGAAAAAAATTACCGATTACCTAAACACAGCGAATTGTCTAGTAATTTTGAATTGCAAACAAACGACGAGGTTGACTCCTGAGGTTGAACATCATTTAATTTGCTCTATTTAGCGTGTTCTACGGCAAAATTCGGTGGAATTAAGTTAATGAAATACATTACCTGTTACCCATTTCTGCCGCTAAGCAATGCAAATTGTCTAGTAATTTTGAATTTCAGTCAAGCGACGAGGTTGACTCCTGAGGTTCTATTCTACTCATAAAATTTCCACGTCACATCAATGAAGAAATAATACTCAAAAGACTAAAGTTTAAGTATCAAACATGTATTGCCTTTGGGAGATGAGTACAACTCTTTTCCCTGTATGACAGCAGCTGAAATAAACATTAAAAAGCTAATGAAATAAAACAAAAACTATGGAACTTTTATATAGTTAATGATATAATGTTCACATAGTTAATAATAAAAGTCTCTTTATACTTTCGTATTTTTATTTGTTAATACAAAGCGCATTAGTATTACATTTATAAGATTATTTTTGATACTTTATGTATAGATCCTAGAAATCAATGTGTCAGGATAATTTTTCCCGGGAGAAAAATCAAGACAAAAGATTCAATCATTTGTGTGTGTATCTTTATTTTCCAGTTACCTATTTTTTAATATAACAAAAAAAAACTTTTTTTCCAATTTCAGTAAGTTGTGTAGCATTATCAATGAAAGTTAAATCTTTTTCTATATATGTAACAAATGTTTGCCTTATGTTGAATTAGGTACAAGTGCACGAAATGGAATAAAAATTTATCAAAATATAGCTCCTGCAATTTAAAACACCGACCATATTCAGTTTCGATATATTAATTACAGTGATTGTAATCGAGTTTAAATAACTCTGATTTGAGTTTGCTGTAGTTATTTGTGCCACACGATATTTAATACAGTTTTGGAACTTTTCTCGCTTCAAGAAGGAATTCTTTGGTTTGACTAAAATATTTAATGGGAACTCTTAACTTCTTTATATTCCATTAAGTTTTCTTTAAAATGTAAAATTACCACTATAACCAGAAATTAATTTAAAACAATTATCTTAAAATAATTTGCTAGTATGTTTCTGGCTGTTACCCTGCTTTAAAACAGATTCCGGTTTTAGAAAAATTTAGATATGTTTCTAAATGACCTCGAATCGTTTCAAGTTCTTTTACGACATCGTCATACGATGGAGCATCATGGTCAACAGCCTTGAATTATAAATCTTGATAACAACAGCGTTACTGAAAACATCGAAAAAAAGGTTATCACAAAACTGAAACTTTTTTTAAGGAATTTAAACGAGTGTAGACTCTAATAGGCAAATAGAGAAGAATAATTATCAAACTCTAATAGACAAATAGTGAAGAATCTTTATAATGCCTTTTTGTTTTACATTCATGAGCAAGAATCATTTTATTCATAATCATTTCCTGTGATCATTAAATATATGCGTAGGAGCATTTTCTGTAGGAATGTACCACTCTTTCACAAGTCCACAAATTCTGATTCTATTCATGAATATTTTCTATTCATGATGACAAGAATTCAAATGCGAGGAGAAAAAAAGCTAATTTATTTCAAGTCTGCCAAGAAATCAGTTTCGAAGCAATACAAATTTCCCCATTTGAAGGGAGTATCGAGTTTATGAACTGTTGAACTGAAGACAAGAGTACTTACCATTCAAATGCTGTTCAATTCTTTGCTGTTTATTATAGAATCGAATCCAGAAAATATTAATCGAAAGTGCAGAGGTCTAACTTAGAAGCAGATAGCCGATTCAATAGCATTCAGCTAACAAATCAGTTATTTACGTTATGTGATGAACACAACAAAGTTATGCTGTTATTCTGGAAAAATTTGTTTTGTTTTCCTTAAATCTTTGAGATGTATTGTTTGTTTGCTTACATTCCTGTAAATGTGAAATGAAATACTTGTAAAGAGTATTTCTATTTTTTATACAGAAGACTCTCTCTGTCTGAACTCGAAAAGACCGGTAAAACTGTTCTTAAAATCGAAAAATAAATGTTAGACCTTAAAGTTATCTTTAGCTTTTTTATATATATATATATATATATTACTAAACTGCCCTTTTTATAAATAAGATACAATTACACTGATTACCAAAAATTAAGGAAAAATCACAAAAATAGCGATAACTCTCCCAAAAATAAGCCAATCTCAATGAAATTTGAATTTGTTGGTAAGTAAAAGGAGCGGGACAATATGATTTTATGCAAAATGGTGGCTCTGTTGTCAGAATACGACATTTGCGGTGAGCATAAAAATGGATAACTAATAGCAAGACAGCACGTATCACTGTTTGTCTGAAACTAGAAATCTGGTATAGTGAAATTCTAACAATGGCCTCCAGGCATCCTTTGACTGAACAATATCGATGGCGAGCTATTTGGAGAATAGAGGCAAGACTAAGTCAGATAGAAGTAGATAGATGGCTGAATGTGAGTCCGTTAGTAATTCATAGACTTTGGCAATAATTTTTAAATACGGATTCGGCATCCAAGAGGTCAGCTAAGAATGGCCACGCTCTCCCACGAGTGTCGATGACCGATATTTGTCATTATGGGCAGGAAGGAATGGAACCGCAACTCCGACTGAACTCAGATACTCCCTCGCTGCAAACTGCGGATGGTTGGTATCCAAATCAAACGTTCGTCGAAGGCTTCACGATGTCGAAAGTAGTCTTTATGCAAGGCAACCAGTCATTTGCTTCCCACTTACGTCACACCATAGATGGAAATGTTGAGCACGTCAAAATGTCCAGTGGACGCCAATGCAGGGCTGTTCTCTTTACAGATAAGTCCAGTCTTAGCCTCGAAAGCAGTCGCATTTTCATTTGGAGAGAAAGTGGAACTCGTTTCCATCCTTCAAACATCCGTAAAAGAGATGCATACGAATGAGGAAGTATCTATGTTTGGAGTGGTATCTCTTTGGGTGGACGCACAGAACTCCATGTACTTTCCTGTGATAAAGGTTAATGCTGACACCTATAGAGATGACATCCTGGATGTTTATGTGCCTCCTTATGCCGGGGGCAAAAGGTGATGTTTTTGTGCTACAGAATGATGATTCGACACCACACAGGGCGATGCTGAACTTGAGCAGGAAACAATTCAGCCCAACTCGATCACCGCACCTTAATCCAGCTTGCCTTACTTGCACTGTTGAAGAATCCGGTGGGAGTGATATGGGGGTATGCTCTGCTGGCATACAAAACCTGTTGCTCATCAAGGGTAAACAAACAGCCATGAGATATTTGGACATACAGGCCAATCAAGTGAACCCTTGTCGAATTTTGACTCTGAGGGCGACGGATACTTCATGGACAATAAGGGAACTGTACTCCATGTCTGAAGTTTTAAAAGTTATTTGAACATCAGTCTGAATTCCATTATTTTCCCTTGGCACCACACAGTCCAGATTTTAACCCCATGGAAAATGTGTGGCAAATAATGGAAAGACACATCCGACGGCCCTCTCTCTACCTTTTTTTTGTTGAGTGGATGGCAATAGGGTATGCGTTGTTCCACTTTTCCAAATGAACCATAATTTGGTGTGCAGTCCGAATTCCTCAGTACACACATGCCATAGGTATTTACCAGTTAGTTACATAGTTACCCGTTTATAGGATAGGCAACTATTTATACTCCGTTCATACAAGAAAAGAACAAAGACAGGAGAGAGAGAATGTACATCCATGCCCAAACCGGGATTCGAACCCAGGACTTCCCTACCCACAATCAGGTACGCTGACTGTTAGCATGAACAGCTAACTTCCATCTAATCATCTAATACAAAAATATGTAATACACACACACACACACAAATATATATATATATATATA
>JAPDSC010146140.1:0-17481 GCA_026290005.1 Latrodectus geometricus | reverse complement strand
GAAACATTTATTTTTGCAATGGATGAAATCTCTTGTATTTTGCAAACGTAAAATCTAACTGTCACGCTTGTAGTTTAATAATATTTCTGAAACGAGAGGCTGCCTGATCATATGTGGTCTAGATTTATTGCTTTGCGATAACAAATTGACTTCAAACAGAAATTCTTATCTTTAGTAATATCTGTGGATTTATTGGAAGTATATTAAAATTTCTAGGTTTTAATATTGTAAAATGCTATACTTAAGATATTCCAGTTGTTTATATTATTATAAAAATAAATTTTTTCGTGGAAAATCCTACATATTTAGTACCAAATGACACCGCACCTGCCTTCGATAAAAATATAAGAATTTGACGCTAAAACATAAAATTTATAAAATATATTCAAATTATTAGGTTCATTTATTAAAACATGTAATTCTTAATATATTCTACACGTTCATTTTATTTCAAATATAAAAAGTTCGTAGAAAAACGTATTAAATTTTGTTAGACCATATATGAAAAGGAATTTCAACATTTGCATGGCATTGGAAATATTCATAAAATTTTCAGCCATAGGAAATATTTATTTTTGCAATGCGTGAAATCGCTTGTATTTTGCAATTGTTACAAATAATAGTGACGCTTGTAGTTTAATAACATTTCCGAAACGAGAGGCTGCCGTATCATGTAGGGTCTAGATTCAGGGCATTGCGTGTGTAACATATTGGCCTCAAACAAAAATTCTTATGTTTAGCAATATCTGAGGTTTTATCAAAAGTATATTAAAATTTATAGGTGGTAATATTGTAAAATGCTCTACTTAAGATACTGATGGTGTTTATATTATTATAAAAATTAAGGTTTTTTTTTTTTTAAATCCTACATATTTATAATTACATATGATCACACCGGACTTCAATAAAAATATTAGAATTTGACAAGAGATTATAAAATTTTTAATATATATTCAAATTTTTAGGTCCATTTAGTATAAAATGTAATTCTTAATTTATTCTATATTTTTATTTTATTACAAAAATAAAAAGTTTGTAGAAAAACGTATTAAATTTTGTTAGACCTTATTTGGCATAGAGCTTCTACATTTGCATAGGATTGGAAACATTCATATAAATTTCAGCCATAAGGTTACTTATTTTTGCAGTATATGAAATCTCTTGTTTCTTGCAAGTGTAAAAATTACGTCTTTTGCATATAGTCTTAATAGTATTTTCTAAAGGAGTGCCTGCTCGATCATGTATGGTGTAGATTCAGGCCATTGCTTTCATATCGCATTGACCTCAACCAGAAATTCTTATGTTTCGCAATATCTGTGGATTTATCGAATGATATTAAAATATATCTAAGTTTTAATATTGTAAAATGCTAAACTTAAGAGATACTGCAGGTGTTTATATTATTATAAAAATTAAATTTTTGGTGGAAAATCCTATATATTTAGTACCAAATGTCACCGCACCTGCCTTCTATAAAAATATAAGAAGTTGACAATAGAACATAAAATTTATCAAAAATACTTAAATCATTAAGTTCATTTAGTATAACATGCAATTCTTAACATATTTTCCACGGGTTTATTTTATTGTAAAAATTTAATGTTTGGAGAAAATCGTTTTAAATTTTGTTAGACCTTATTTGGCAAAAACCTTCCGTATTTGCATGGCATTGGAAACATTTAAAATATTTTCAGCCACAGTTAATACTTATTTTTGCATTGCATAAAATCTCTTGTATTTTGCAAGCATAACAAATAATTGTGACGTTTGTAATTTAATAATATTTCCTTAACGAGGGGCTGCCAGATCATGTATGTTGTTGTTTCAGGTCATTGCGTTCATACCGCATTCACCGTAACAAGGGATTCCATATTTAGCAATGTCTGTGGATTCATCAAAAGTATATTATAATTTCTAGGTTTTAATATTGTAAAATGCTATACTTAAGGTATTCTTGTGTTTATATTATTATAAAAATTAAGTTTTTGGTTAAAAAACCTACATATTTCGTACCATATGTGACCACATCTGCCTTCGTTAAAAATATAATAATTTGACAACAGAACAAAAAATTTTTAAAATACACTTAATTTTCAGGTTCATTTAGTATAACATGCAATTCCCAATATATTCCCTATGGGTTTATTTTATTACAAAAATTTAAAGTTTGGAGGAAAACGTATTTAATTTTGTCAGACCTTATTTGGCAATGATCCTCTAGATTTGCATGCGACTTGATGCATTTATAAAATTTCCAGCCATTGGAACAGGTTATTTTTGAAATATTTCATATCATTTAATAATATTTTCTAAACGAAAGGCTTCAATCTAGCAAACACGTAACGCTGAGAACATGTTTGGCACGTTTATTTTAAAAAAATTCGTTAGGGACATTTAAAATCAAATGGATCCATGAAGGAATTACAAGTATTTATAGTTATATAAAAATAAAATTTAATTTGTTTTAAAATTAATTGTATTTAAAATGTTCACATGTTTGGTGCAAATATTGTAAAATTCAGCCTTTAATATTCTGCAGGTATATGTATATTAGGAAAAAAATGATATTTCTGTAGAAAAACCCCATAAATTTAGTAAAAACCCCAAATTGAAAATTCGGAAAATCCTTCTGGATCTGCTTTAATCTCAAACTCACGTACCATTATGAATGGATTGGGTATGATTATTGCAGAAATTTTGTCAGAGGCTTTATATTTAAAGTGAAAAAAAATCTAGTAAATATTTTAACACATTCACACGTTGAATGTAAATATTATAAAATTTAAATCTTAAGATAATGCTGAAATTTACATTATTATTAAATTTATATTTCATGTCAAAAAAAAAACCCATAAATTTAGCTATGAACGTGGTCAAATTTACACAACATTTAAAAAATTGCAAAGTGAAATTTAAACAAAAACATCCATATTATATATAACTAGGTTTATTTAATATAAAATCCTCTTTTAAATTAATTGATGGATTTATTTCACTGCATAAAATAAAAATTTTGATAAATATGTAAAAAATCTTGTTAATTTTACTTGCGAGTGGACTTCGAGATTTGCATTAGTGATTCATGCATTTAAGAAAATTTACAGTCGTAGGAATTTTTTAGCGTTAGGAAAGTTTCATTAAATATATTAGACTTACTGACGTTTTTGACAGAAAAAGTAAGTTTCAATATTACAATATTTTATCAGTAGTTCAAAAATTTGATAATAAATTTTCATGACAGAAAATATACAATTTTTTAGAGCACAAAAAAGGTGTCTTTGCACTGTCCAATAAATAAATATATTTACAGCTAAATTACGTTAGTTAAAAGTAATTCATTCTTTTGTAAATTATTCCAATAATTTGTCAATAAATTTTAAATTATTCTGTTTTGATATATTTTGAGATGCATGACAGAAAGAAATTTAAGTATCTTTTTATACATTTTGAGACAAATATTTATAACAAATAATTGTTATAAATATTTGTCTCAAAATAAAGTGACTAGAATATGAAATTACTGTAGATGAGAAAAAACATCCTATATTAAGAATTCATTACCCATTTCCAATGTTTCGTTGTTGAAATTAAGTTGTGTTTTATGCTCGATTTCTTTAACAGCATGGTTCGTAAAATAATTTAGTTAAACTGAAATAAGTGAAAATTTATTTTTTTAAATTTATTATTTTTTTCAAAAATATTACCTTCTATTGTTCTTGAGAAATCCTTCTGAAGGAGTGACTGGATAAACAATATATTTTAGGTTTTGAATAGCTTACTCATATGTATAAATTGTTTAAAAAATTATTAATCCATTATCTCACAATGAAAAACTTTCTTGTGTGTCAAAGCTCTGATGTAACACAAATTCAAGTTCAAAGGAAGGATCATTTGCAAATAAAGTTGAAAGTAGTGCTATCCATAAACAAATGCAATTCATTGACGTTTATTCGCTTCAATTACATTTCCAGACTAAAACTCAAAGACTTTAATTTATTTCATCCACGTTATATTTTATTCTAACAGAAATTTGTGAATCATAGCGACAGATATTTCATTCAATAAGGATATTTGAACATTCTGCTGATAAATAAAATGGTCAACGAAAAAAAAAAACCATTTAAATATTACTTGGACTTAGCCTGTCATTTTTTGAAAGAATTTTTGATTAAAAAATTTTTTGATTAATCAGAAAGTAATAATTTCATTTGCAAATTATATCTGACTCTTAAATGCTGTGAGTGGAAATTACTTATTTCTTTAAGAACTATCAATCGTTCATAATAATCATCCAAAGACCAGAGAATTGTTCTTTATACAAAGAAGTATGAAGAACATTTACAAGGAAAGAAAAAAATTATGTTAACAGGGAGATAGTTTCGAACATGGCAAAGTTATTCTGCCATTTATCACTGATGACGAAGTTTTACTATAAATGACAAGTGGCGGCATTTTCTATTTCAAACTACTGGTGTCGACTTCTTTCCATTAATCTCTGGATGACTTTTAACTATCAATCACAGGGGATGACTTCTTACTACTAATCATAGGTGACGACTTTATACAATTCAATCATCACTGGTGGCGACTTTCTATTACTAATTACTGGAGACAAATTATATCTAATATGATGGAATGGAGATTATTATTATGTATTCAAGATGGAGAATTTAACAATCATTAAAAGTGACGAGATGATAACTTCTCATCATGGGTGACAAATATCTGAAGTATTTGTTCTGAATAACTGACTAATATCATCAAGTAGTTATCTCGTAACAATTAATATACATATATCTGCCAAAGGATGCTAAAATATATGAATATAACCATGGATTCAATTGTGAGAAAGAATAAATAACTAACTGTGCCACTGAAAATCGACAATCGGGTGTCGATATTTCCAATCTTCTTTAATTAATCTCATGCAAATTTCATTGGATGATATTTAAGAATATTGAAAAAGCAGAGAACCAAATTATGTTCACTTAAAATGGAACAAGTTAAAATATTTCATCAGTCTGTAAAATTAAAGTTTTATTATAATCTAAGAAAATCATCACTTTATCATATTTTCCAGTTTTATATAATTTTTTAAATTATTCTTAGAGCCAGATTTTTGGATATGCTTATATGATTCGGGAAAATGTTTAGAATTCAATATAATTTTCAATAATATATTTAATTAGTTTTTATTCAGAGGAAGGAAAATTTATTTGTTGAATGTAAGCTCGAATTTGTTAGAAATTTATTACACTAACTGCAAACTTTAAATTTTTTATTTTCTTTTTTTAAATTATTAGTTTATTGAATATATTTAAAACTACCTGAGTCTGTTTTTCACTTTTATTCCTTATGTGTTTCAAAATGGAATCTCACACATGCAAATCCTGGTCGGCAATAAAACACAATGAATGAAATTTATTTCTTTATGGTTCTCGCATATTAATGATATTCTGTAAAGCCGCTTTGCATTCTACATAAGACTTTTAAACGACGAAATTCAAGTGTGAGTTTTCCATTGGAATTATTTCTGATATCTATTTTTAAAATATAAACATAGTCATGTAGCTTAACTTAATTAAGATCAAACAAAATTGTGGAATTTATTCCTCAAAGCAAAAACAGTTAGATAAAGTAGTAATTTCTAAAATAAAATGTGGGACGTATTAAAATTATTATTTTGAATCTTATATTTTGATTCTTGTTATGCACTTTAAAACTTATAGTAAAACAGAACTATACACAAACAATATTGTACACTTTCGAACCAAAAGAAATAAACGGAATTCATGTACTTTTTCAAAACCTTTTCTCAAGAAAATTACTGTTTGGAAATAGTGAAACCAAAATCCTCTTAAATATTGTTCGAGATTCCTGAAAACTTCTGGCCTATTAACATCATAATTTTAACATATTTACAGATGTTAGCATCCTCAGATTTTGGAATTTTAAAATCTTTTAAGTTTTAATTAACTTTAATAATACAATTAAATTATCATGCATTCTAAGTAAGGAGTAGCAATTTGTGATACTGGTTTTTCGAGGGAATCATTCAATGATTATTGCCGATACTATGTTGCTTTGCAGATCACTGAAATTAATACTTCAGAAAGTGACATTGATTAAAAGCATTGAACAACATTGTTTGAACATTTAAAAATATTATATAACATGCTTTTTTACTCCACTTATAAACAAAAGGGAGGTAGATGTATTTTCTATATTATAGGCTAACTGAGCAGAGGGATTAACTTTTATTGCTCATCATCATAAAAAGTTTCAGTATTATCCATGGAATTAACGACTAAATATTTGTCGTAAAAACCATTTAATTGTATCAATAATCGTACAAAAATCAATTAAAAGTTTCTATTTAAAAGTATTTCAGAATTAAATTTGAAGGAAATAAAACAGCGAAAATAATAAAAAATTAAAATTATTTTTAATAACATCTACTTAAAACTAAATGAATAATTTCAAAATTAATAAAGGAACATTTTTATATATTTAATAAAATTTTGTTTTTAAAAAATTTTGTTTTCAATTAGCACATAAAAATACAAAATTTGAAGTTTCGTTTAATATTCTTTTACAATACGTCGAACATTTACATTAATATTTGGATTTTAATTTAAGCATAGATTATAGTTTATACAAAACTACTGTTTCGAGCAATTCCTCAAATTTAACAGTTTCTGTTATTACTATTAAATTAAGGAAACAAATCTGAAATAATTAGAAAAATAGAATAATTCTATAGTTTCAATTATTATTCAAAATTCAGGTACTTAAAATACAAATTTTAGGAAATGTATGCCTGCATAAAGAATAATTCGAATGAAATTTTTACCTTTATTCTTCCTTTGTATCACCACAATTGGCTGGCGGACAAAAATAGATAACGGACCATATAAAATCTTTAAAAATATTAGTGGGCGCAGAATGCTTTTTTCACCATCAGCGAAGTAAAAATCAAAGTAATCTCCTACTTGTCTGCTTCATAGTATTCATTTACACGCAAGATATTCATGTGAAATTTTAAGAACAGCACGCAACAACAAGACTAAAATAAAAAATAATGATACAAGTTTACTCGCAAGTATTCCTTTACACGCATAATAAAGTAATAATCATTTACCCGCAAGATATTCATGTGAGCTCAAATTTTGAGAAAAACACGCAACATCGCGACTAAAAATAAAAAATAACACAAATTTGTAGGTAAACCAAAGAGTTGAAGCGGGGTAATTTTAAATTATTTTTTAAAATATTTAAATAAAGAGCCTGGTTCATTATGCCTTCAATAAATACAAAATTACCTAATCCTTATGTTCACATACACAATAGGTGGGGAACCTGCGGCCTCCGCGAGGTTCTTGTGCGGCCCTTTGCCATTTAGTACAAAATGGTAGAGTTCGTTTCAAACAACTATTGTACATCAACTCCATGACAGTTGCGCAAAAAATCCCACCAAATACAATCATATTGTAACATAACGTCAGAATACTAGTCTGAAACGGACTATTTAAATTAGCGGTGGCAACTACCTTGTCTAAGAAGTAAAAAAAATCGGTTTCAGACCTCCAATTTGAGTGTCACACCTTGCTTTGGCTTCTATTACTCGCATCTCTCAACGCTTCCCTGTTGCGATCTTCAGCGAACTGTAGTTAACAGTGCGTGCTTATGGCAGTTACACGGTTTTATTGTATTTCTAGAAAGTATACACTTTGTTAAAGATATTATTTGATATTCTTTTTTTTTTTATCCATCATGTCAAATAGTAAGAGAAGAAAATTAGGTGATGAAAACAAAACATTTAATGTAGAATGGGAGTTAGATTATTTCTTTACTGCTGAGAAAGATAAAATGATATGCAGTTTTAAATTCTTTAAAAAAACTGAATGCAAATAAACTCTATTTGACTCATAAAGAACATAAATATTTAGCTTTAGAAGGTGAATCACGAAAAGCTGCACTTCAAAAGTTGAAAAATGAGAAGCATCATCAGCAGGCATCTTTTAGTGTCTTTGTAAATCAAAATTCCGCTGCAGTTACTGTTACGCTATAAAATAGCACAAATACTTGGAAAAAGGGGCAAACCATTTAGTGACATTGAAATAATTAAAGAATGCATTGTTGAAGCAGTGAGTATGTTAGATCCAAGAAATGTCGACAAATACAAACAATTACCTCTTTCAAGGAGAACAGTAACAGATCGACAGCACGAATTAGCGCAAAATGTAACAGAGCAACTTCATACAATTATACAAAATGAAGATGTTTATTTTTCAGTTGCTTTAGATGAAAGCACTGATAAAATAGATTCGGCACAAGTTTTATTTTTTATTCGTGCTATAACTTAAGATTTTCAATGTTACGAAAAACTACTTGCGTTGGGTACACTAACTGTAAGAACTCGCGGAGCCGATATTTTCGAAAACTTCAAAGAAGTATGTAATAAATTACAATTGAATGTCAGTAATTTAGTCAGTGTCTGCACCAATGGCGCACCTTCCATGAGAGGCAAAAAAAGAAGGATTCGTTACTTTGTTAAAAAAGGAAAAGTTAAACTTGAAAAAATTGATATCATTTCACTGCATTTTGCATCAGCAAAATCTACCATTTTGCAAGACACTCTGGATAGAACCATTGCCATTGTAAACTATATTCGAGTAAATGCAATGCGTCATCGTAAATTTCGGCAGATGCTCTCTTTTGATGAGGAAACGTATAGTGTTGACCTACCATACTACTGCAAGGTTCGCTGGCTATCAACAGATCAGGTTTTGATAAAAGTTTTGTCTTTACGACGACAAATTTTAAACTTTTATCAAGAAGAAGGAAAACAATGTGATCTATCAAATGAAGTATTTCTCAGAAACCTTGCATTTTTGTCTGACATTATGACAAAACAATTTAAATATTTGCCTGCAAGGTGAAACGAGGTATATTTATGAAAAGTGGCAAAAGATCCAAGCGTTTAGAAAAAATTATCATTTTTCAAAACATTGCTTTACCGATCGGAAATATGTGCACAACACTTCCCGGAGCTAGCTAAAATTTTAAATGAGCAGAACTGTGAAAATAAAATATTCGATGAATATATAGGTGTCTTAGATTATTTAATAGAAGTGTATACTAATAGATTTTCTGATTTTGACGAGCACACTCCTGCTATGAAACTGGCATTTGAACCACATTTAATAGATATATTCGAGGCTCCTGCAGACCTATAAATGGAGTTAATTGATTTAGGTGAAAATAGTATCATCAAATCCCTTTTTAACGCTAAAAAGATCTCTCTGATCACGTTGAGTTAGCTTTGCCGGGCGACCACTTCTTACCTTATCTTCGATCCAATTTTTTTCTTTAAAGCATTTTATCCCATACTGCATCATTAGAATGCGGTAAATTTACTTATTTAGCGATATACTGGATGGTTTTTCCACTTTTATAATGAAAAATTATCAATTTTCCAATGCTGTTCGATGCGACTACGAGTAATTTTTAAATATTATATAAAATGTAACACAGAAAGACCTCAAAGAATAAAATCAAACAGTTTTTTAAACAACACTAAAATGATAAAATAAAAAAATAGTTCCAGACGTTAATATTATTCAAATGAAATTTTACGAAAATGTTTCGGTGTACGTAAAATCTTTGCTGTCTTTTATCTATGATTCCTTGCATTTTCAATTTTAGAAAAAAGAAAATAAGTCCTTATTAAAAACACAAAGTTTCCTTTTATTCAGAATAGTATAGAAAAAAATATGGTAAAAATTTTGGCTTTATCTGAATTCAATTCCGGAATACAGCCATTTTTATACAAGATTTTAAAGGGACGTATTAAAATTTTGTTTCTGATTATATACTACAGATTTTGTAAAAAACAGAACTGCAGCCAAACGATAGCATTGTACACTTTCGAACAAAGAAAAATAAACCTAATTAAAGTACTTTTTCCAAGCCTTTTCAAAGAGACTAACTGTATGGAAATCTTGAAACCATTATGTTATTAAGTATTTCTCCAAATTCCTGAGAAACTGATAGCATATTAACAGCAAGATTTTAACATATTTACCGATGTTAGCAACTTCAGAAACTAACTTAAATAATGCAATTTAATTATCATGCATTCTAAATATGATGTTTTAACTTATGACACTGATTTTTCGAGGAGAATGAGACAATGATTATTGCCGATTGAATATTGTGCTGCAGAACTTGGAAAGTAATACTCCAGAAAGCAATATTATTTAAAAGTATCGAACAGCATTGTTTGCACATTAAAAAATATCATCTAACACAGGGCTTCTTAAACTTTTTTATATAGCGACCCCCTTCAAGCTTAGGAAATTTTAAACGACCCCCTCCTCCATATAATGAAATATATATTAACCGTAGATGTAGGTGCAATATCGCCTTATTTTACAATGTAAATAAAATAAGGATTAAAGAATACGTACCCATTCATTTCACATATATATAATTGGAAACGTTGACGGGATATCGGTCGTAATAAAACACAATAAATAAAATGACATAAAACTATATATATATTTATTCAATAGAAAAAATAAACTTTTGTAACAATTTTTTTTTTAAGAAAACATAAAACTATATCTATATATTCAATAGAAAAAATAAACTTTTGTAACAATTTTTTAATAAAAACATATTATTAACATCAAACAATATTAATGTGACGGATGTGATTGTTTATTTTTACACAAATAATTAAATCTAGGCTCAATTTGAGTTAGTGCAGATCGTAATAAATTTTCAACGTTTATTAAAGTTGAATGGTATTTTGATTTTATGTAAGTTAATGTGGAAAAGGCTGATTCACATAAATATGTTGTACAAAATGGCAGTAATTTGTTCATTGCCATTTCCGATAGTAGGGGATATTCTGATTTGATTTCTATCTAAAATTCATGCACAGGCACTTGAGAAAATCTGAGTCGCAAGGTAGTATCACTTGTTAATTGGCAAATTCTTCTTGTGCTTTTAAGTTTAAAAAATTAATTTCTTCCATTTCAATTGAAAATGGATTGCAAATCCATTGTTGTGTATCGATATCATTGGGAAAATACCTATGCATGTAAACTTCCCTATCCTTCAAATGATTAACTATAATTTTTGTTATAGGAGTATCTTTTTTTGAAATATTGTTACTAATTATATACTCGTCAGTAAATGGAAACATTTCGAGCGATCCACTTTCCACTCTGTTCTTCCATATAAGAATTTTTTTAACAAAGGCCTCAAGTTTATTTTTTAACATAAACATATTAAAGCAGACTCCCTGCATTGATAAATTCATATCATTGATTTTATCAAAAATATCTGCCAAATAGCATAGCTTGAGAAGCCATAAATTATCGTGAAAATAATCGGCCAAATTAGAATTTTGCTCTGTTAGAAATATAAGAACTTCATCTTTTAAAGTTAATAATCGTTTCAAACTTCGACCTCTTGATAGCCACCTAACTTCAGCATGTAGCAATAAACTTGTATAATCCGAATCCATATCAATGCACAAATTTTTAAACAATCGACTATTAAGTGTTCGACTTTTAATAAAGTTAATGATTTTGAATGCATCAAAAAACACAGTGTTTAATTCTGGTGCAATTTTTTTAACAAGTGCCTCTCGGTGAATCATACAATGAGTAAATGTAATATGATCATTTCCAGCTTTAACAAATGCTGTAAAACCAAGATCTTGTCCGGTCATTGCTGCAGCACCGTCCGTGCACACACCAACACAATTTTTCCAATTTAATCCTTCTTTTTCAAAAAACTCATTTACTTTTATATATATATATCTTTTCCACGAGTATGACCTTCCAGAGGACGACAAAACAGTATATCTTCATGAATGTTTCCCTCATAAATATATCTTACAAAAAGTAACAACTGTGCCCTTTTTGAAATGTCTGTCGACTCGTCCAGTTGTATTGCAAACTTTGAGCTGTCTTTAAGCCTCATAAGAAGTTGTTGAAATTGATCATTGCTAATGTCTGAAATTCTTTTGGACACAGTGTCATTTGATAATGGAATTTTACTAATTTCAGCAGCATACTGTTTTCCATGAACAATTTCAGACATTCTTATAGCTGCAGGTAGTAAAAGTTGCTCTCCAATAGTAAAAGGCTTTTTCGTTTTTGCTATCAAATACGAAACTTCATACGATGCCAATAGATATTTATCATTCAAAGTAACATACTTCTCCAAAGTGTTCTTTTCTTTATTTGATGTTTGCAAAAGACGCTCAAAATATTCTATTGCTTTTTTGATAACGTTGCATGTTTAGTATTCAAATGTCGTTGCAGTTTTGACGGTTTCATGCTTTCTGCAGCCAAAACTTCTTTGCAAATTAAGCACACCGGTTGTTCTTCATTGTTGTGAGAAGAGCATGTGAAGCCATACTGCAAATATGATTCGTCATATTTTCTTTTTTTTGTTTTGCTAGAAGTCGGATTTGAAGCACTGCAACTTGGTTGTGACGGCTTGGCAGACTTATTAGTTGGAATTTTAATTAGCCATTTATCCATGATGGTTAAATAATAATAAATAATTAAACAAAATGTAGTTGAACTTTAACGTAATAATTAAAAACACCAACTGAAAATTACACAGTAAATACACACATGTCACTACGAAGACAAAGCTGAGTCCAAACTGAAGTACAAACAGAAAAATAACTACACTCGAATCTTTACCAGTGCAATGACAACAAATTACGATCAGATCAACCCCGACGCATGGCGTGTTCAAAGTGTGCAGCGCACAAAGGCACCGTATCACAAAGACGCCGAAAAAGAAGCTTTCATTTAATTTTTTTTATTATTCTTTTATAAAAATAATATGCCGATTCGCCTAGCCTAGCTTGATTATGCTTCCGTATTGTATGTGTAAGCTGTAAGGCGACGCGGCGTCTGGGTACTTATAATCACTAAGTTATCTTGCAAACACAGACGCCGGCGGCCAGACATCAATGTCGAACGTTCAGTTGAAAATCGAGGAGGGCGTTGTATTTATTATTTTAAATGCTACTTCCATATTTTCATTTATAGGCCCTACATAACAGTTTTGCATTGCCACTTTTTTCAAAAAATAGTTATAATAAATCTACAATAGTATTTTGTATGATTTTTATTTGTATTTATATTTGTACGTAGTGTGTATACTAATTTTAAAATTTTATTTATAACGATTGAAAAGTATCCGATCTTTGCGACCCCCCTGGGGGTCGCGACCCACAGTTTAAGAAGCCCTGATCTAACATACTTATATTCCCACTTACAAACAAAAGGGAAACAAATGTATTTACTATGTTTATGACTATTTGAACAGAGGGAACAATCATCATTGCTCATCAGCATAAAACGTTTCAGAATGATCCACGCAAATAACGACTAAATATTATTAATATTCGTCATAAAAAAAACATCTAATTGAATGACGATTAATCAGAAATTCAGAAAGACGTGTATAAACATTTCTTGAGAACGAGTATTTCATCGGCACTGTACTGAGTACTGTTTAGAATTGCTGTTTCCACTTGGATTCTAATTACATCTATTGCCGTTAAATAAAACAAAAACAATTTTGATGTTTAAAAGTGGACTTAGAGCTCTTTGGCAAAACCATTATAAAAAAAAAAAAAAAAAAAAAAAAAAAAAAACGCATTCGGATTTCTACTTTTCGGGTGATGTGGAAAAAGAATCACTTTCCTTAGATTGTTTTACTACAACTTAAGTATAAATTTATGTTCATAAGTTAACTCATAAATATAATATCATAATGAAATATTCAATAGATTTACTGTTCTTACCGCTTTAAAAATTTGAATATTGTAGAGCACTTAAATTTTTAGATAAGCTTAATACATTGAAGATCTTAAATTCATTTTGTTTGACTAATTATTTGAGAGATACTCATTTGTATGATTAAGCATACCATTAGAAATAAATGCAAGCACTTTAGAATAATTAAGTGAAATTAATTAACTTGTGATACATTAAAACATTATTAAATTGGCATCATGATAAAAAATGTACATTTTACTATGAATCATGAACACAAAAAAAAAATGTTTATTATAAATCTTACTAAAAATTGTAACAAATTTAATTTAATAATCATTAAATTAAAAAAGAAAATTTCTTTTTTCCTTAATTTAAGCTCTATGAAAATAATTAAGTTAAATTTATTAACTTATGACATCTTATATTTACACTTTTAGTATTTAGCTCTTTATTTTCAGAGTTTTTTTATGCTCTTTTGAAAAAAGAAATAAATTCCTATAGTCTAAGAAAATAAGTCAATGGATTTAATAAATAATTAAACTTTCATATTCGTATTTATATCAAAAAGAATAAAAATTAGGTATTTTCATGAATATAAAATATTTTAATCGACTAATTTACCCTTTTTGATATGTTGTAAACACAAATCCCTTATTTGAAGTACGCTGTTGAAATATTCCAACACTACATAATATTGAACGTTATATAAATATACTTTTTTAATAAAAGTAGTTACCATATTAAATCAAATCACTGTAATACTTTCAACTATACCAAATGTCTCGAAATGTTGCCAATAGATGTCGCTACTAAATCTTCATTAAAAAGTAAAATTCCCTATTGGAAATATATTTTGTTTGAGAGATTTGTGTCTCTGTTATTAACTTAAAAGTACTGAATTTGATCTTTATATTCTTTTACTGTTTACTAATAAATGTTAACTGAGATTTTAAAAAGACTTCTGTTTAAATAACCGATCAAATAGTTTAAAATGGTAGAAAATCGTTTCTTAGAAGTAAAAAAATGAGCCTTGAGACATGTCAGTATGGGCATCATCTATGAAAATTGATCCCACGTTTATGTACTAATTTTTTTCCCAGCATTCAATTAAATATTCATTTAGAGTTGAAAACTGCTATTTTTACTTTAATATATTTTAAAGAATAATAGAATTGTTACAACAACAAAGAAAAAAAGATAAAAAATTGTTTTTATAATAGACACTGACAAAAAAATAAATCTACAATAACTGATTCATAAGAACTGGAAAAGAAAGAAAAAAATAAACATAAGCAGAGACATGATACAATGACGTAACTCTGAGTCCACGCTAATCTGACGTTCAAAATGTAGCTAGTTCAATACTTGATTCAATCTTGGGAAAGGAATTTTGATGCTAGGACAAGAAATGAAATAAGAGATAACTGCGCTTTTACTTTCTGCATGCACATACACCAGATGTGTGCTTGAAAATTTACTCTCCTTTTACACGTTACTAAGACACAATAAAAACGTAAATATGTACTAGGAAAACCTTCGTGAAAGATGGCATCTAAATATTGAATAAGCGGAAATATTTAATGTTGTGCCTATCTAGTACCTGTGTTTTATTTTGAATATAACTTTCTTTCTCAAATAAAATTTTTATTTTGAAATAAATTCATGAAATCCAGCCACGCTTTCTTAGAAGAATGAGGGTTAGTTAAATCTTCAGTAGATTTTGGGATTTCTTTTCCACTATATGTTAGAAATATGGAGTGAAATGTTAGAGCACTATGTTGACCTACGCTTTCCTGATTTGTAAATATTTTAATTAAGTTTTCATGTTTATAAAAGTTTAAAACAAAGTTTTTAATTATCTTCTAGATGATTTGTATCCTTAATAGAAAAATGTTTTAAATTTAGGATTATTAAAAATATCAGCTTTCCCAAGAGTTCAGAATAAATATATCTTTTATGATATTATCATAAATCTAGTATGGTGAAAGGATGTTTCCTGGTTAGAAACTGACCCCTATTAAATAGCAGAAAACTGACTATTCATTTCAATATGAATTATATGATAATTCATATTTTTCATATTATATGATAATTCATATTTTTCATATTAAGGCATAAATAATTTTAAAGTAATTTTGTTCTTTTTAGCAAATTAAGCGAATTATGCCTGTATAGACGCATATTCTCTAAGGGGGTCAGCTTTTCTGTAATTTAAAATATTGTATGAGCCACTATCTTGCTTTATCCTGATTTTATTTTTTCTAAACATTTATAACGCAATAATTGCAACTCTTTAGGAGCAGATATTATTTAGCAAGAATTATCCAGGAATGTTCGATATCTACAAGAAATACATCTAATTTAACTTTCTCATGTCATGGAAAATTATTTAATGTAGTGATGATAAAACCTTAAGAAAACATAAGATAAAAAATTAAATGCTATATTGGGAAAACCAGGATGCTAATTGCTCAGTAGTGGACAGCAGCTCAAAGGAATTATAGCTATCAACCACGATACTCTCCGCACACATTGCAACTCTATATATGACTCGATGCTTTATGTAGCATTAAGTTTTAAATATTATATAAAAGTGAACAGCTAAAACTAAAACAAATTATTTTCTAAAAATTTCATTTATCGAGTTGACACAAACGAATGATAATCTCTTTGACCGTTGGTTCAACAATTACTGGACTCAAACTTCTTCTTGAGCTTCGTTGTTTGTAGTGGTTTGGAATTCCCTTTGAATTCTAAGTTTCGGTCCGGTTTACCCACTTGTTCATAAATGGCCATAAGGCAAAAAACAAACAAATCAAATTTTTATTTAATAAAAGTTAATATTTTGGAACAAGAGGAAAATTTACGAAAATTTATCGTGTTTTGATGTAGTTCCTTCTGTTTAACATTTGTTGCCATTAATAAATTGTAAGAAATTTTAATTGAAAATTACAAATTATATTGAGAAATATGAAATAAATAATTTTTATTAAAATAAAAAGGAAAATTGTCCATTTATATAATACACAATATAATACGAATCTAAACAATATAATCTCAAAATATATAAGGAGTTTATATATAAAGGTATTAAATTTTAAAATCTTCTTTAAAATATTCGTGATGCATACAATTTTTAAAAATATATTGGCCCTATAATGGCTAATCTGGCATTATCTTGGTTCATTATTGGCAGTCTAGATGGGCTCTTCTTGGGTGGTCTACGTTTTGTTATATTCGGCCAATCTGGGTGCTCAAAAAGGGATCAGCGTACGTACCAAGATAGACCAAATTTTGGCTGCCAAAATTGGTCCTATCAAATAAGCCTACAAATGACCTGTGTAGATTTATTTACTATATATGTATTGATAATAAAGGATCTTATTTTGAATTGCTAATATTATATTGACTAATATTATAATTACTAATGTTAAATTGGACCAATCTGGGTGGTCAAAAATGGATCAGCGTACGTACCAAGATAGGCCAAGTTTTGGTTGCCAATATTGGTCTAATCAAAGAAGCCTACATAGGACCTATGTAGATTTGTCTACTATATATGTAACTCATTTTGACAACAAGGAATCATATTTTGAATTACGAAGAAAATATTTTAAATTATTGCAATAAATGTACAATTTTTTCATTGAAAGCTGTA
>JAPDSC010146134.1:102392-118478 GCA_026290005.1 Latrodectus geometricus | reverse complement strand
GATTTTGGGTTGAGATAGTTTTGAAAGAAATGATACAGCGCACTGACACCTTTGATGACGGGTTACCAGATCAGGCCTTTCAAGTAAATGTCCGTTCGAATTTTTTTTCCTCTCAGAATTTTATAAGAATATTTCTCAGTCCCATCCTTCTCTTGTCAGTTAAGTGATGCAAATGTAACACTGCCTGCAATTATCCTCCTTTGAGCACTGAAGAAGGAAGTTTGGGATGCAAATAATGAAAAGTAGTTCAATACTTAAGGAAAAAAGTGGACACGTTTTCGTCATTTGATACATGGTACTAGGTGGAGAGAAGAAACTGTAAAAAAATTATGCATCTAGACGAAGACATAGCTTAAAATTACTTTTCTAATTCTTATTTTTTTATTTATTTGGAATTGTCATAAAGCTCATTATTTGTGGTAGCTATATTATTCTATACAAAAATCGTCTTTCACTCATTTGTTGAATAATGTTGATGTTGCTATTTACATATTGAATCTCACAGATAGAAGAAACAGACAAGAAAACGTTTCTTCATTTTAGCATATTAAACCTTTGCTAGCAAATTTCATTTCCAATCAAAATTTTGATGAATAATTTGATAAATAACAAACACTTAGAGCTGTTTACAATAATAAAATTACAAACACCAGAGAAGAATTATAGCATTTTAGATTATGAATAAAGCAATATAAAATGCCTTTAAAAATGTTTAGTTAATATCAAATTTTTGGCTTTTCAGCCTTGAGGAAACTTATTTCAAGATTATTACAAATATACTGATTCATAAAACACTTAAAAATGCTACTTTGAAAGTACAGTTAATGTTGGCAAATTCTTAATGTGGAACAACTTTAAAAAAGCATTTAAAATATTAATTCTATTTTTTATTAAAATTTTTCTTATTTAAAGAACATTTTCTCATAAAAAGAAAATTAACAATTGTTAAAGATTAACAAAGAAGAGTCGATTGAACAAAAATAAAATGAATTGTTGCTATCATAAAAAGAACAAGTTTAGAGGACAGTATATTCTATATGAAATGATTTATTGGGAATGGTGAGAAAATTCATTGACTTGTTTTGATTGAGAAAAATTTAGTCTTTAAATATAACATTTAGAGAAAGAAATGGAAAATTTAAGTTTCCTATTTTTATGAAAGTATTCGTTAAAAATATTATTTGTGCAAATAAAATAGTTTTGTTTGAAAGATGAAATATAAAAATATTCCAAAATTTTGAAAAAATATTGATGAAGAAAAACATGTTTTTATTATTTTATTTTTCAATAAATCATTATTTAAAAAGATCTATTGAAATTCTTTCGAAGATTTAACTTCTATCAAACTTTCGATTTCTGAAATTTTTATTGTTTCTTATCAGACAAAATAAAATATTTTATTAAGAAAGACATATTACTTATAATATATGAAAATAATGCAACCGAATTTTTATACCCATTATATAAACTTATATATTTATTTGTATAAAAATAAAGAATTAGAAGTAATATATTAGAGTATATTTTGTAGAAATAATACACTTTAATTTATTTTAATTTTAAAATATTTTAAGCATTGTTTGAATAATTAATTACATTTTTCTATATTAAATAAATTTGCTGAAAGTTAAAATTAACAGTGATTAAAATATGCGAAAATGAATGCTCTGAAAAATATTGTCCATTTCTAAACCGTATGGATTTCTCTGAGTATGACCACATTAAATTGTGATTTAAAGATTGTAACATTGTTTATTTATATTTAATTTTAAAATTAAAATTATAATAGAATATTTATTAATTTTATTTCATAAATATGAACTTTTATTATTACTGAGCTTTCTTTAATTTATTTATTATGAATCTTACTTTATTGAAATTTGCATTTTTATTTAAAAACTATTTTTTTAAATCTCCAAGAAATATTAATGCATTAACCTGATTTTTAGGTATTAATAAAGGAATTTCTTATAATTATTTCAATTTGTAAAGATTTACAAACAACAACTTTACAGTATGTTCAACATAAGATGCATTATTGTTCAAAACTTGTTAAAAAAATTCAGATTGACTGATCAGATTCATGAATTTTTATAAAAATATAATTACACCTTCAACGCCTATGATCCTAATACTATAAAGTATTACATCATTCATTTGTTTGAAATTTTAACTTTAAATTTTGTTTAAAATGTAATAAATTTATTTAAAATTATCACAGGATTTTGATCAATCAATATGAGCAAAAAATTTTCAAATTGATAATTTTTTATTGTTTTTAATACTTTATTTGTCTATTTCAATTGTCTGTCTTTAATTTTAATTATTAAGCGCTTTCATAAAAAAATGATATCAATATATTTTTAAAATGGGAAAAAGTTACATAATTCAGAATATTAACATTCAAATTTCGAATTTTTTCTCTGATAATTTTATTAAAACAGATTTAATAACTTAACTGTATTTTCTCTCAAAAAATCTATTTATGTTTAAGGAGTAATATAACTTTTAAAATTCTTTATTCATAACTCTTCTTAAAAAGAACCCAGAATGATTATATTATTTGAATAATGAAATAAACATTTTAAATAAAAGTGAGCCATTATTTTATATTACAAAAAAGAATAAGAATAGATATATAAATTATTTATAAAAGTATAATTGCTAAATTTTGATTTTTATTTAAAATTATATTTATGTTTTTTATTAAATGGAAATTCAGTGTAAAATATCTACTGCATATGAAAGTTATTTTAGTTATGTTTTAAGATTATAATGAATTGAATTTTATTTAATGAAGTTTGAATTGGGATAGGAGTAAAGCTGATTTATATAATCGGTATGCACAATTTAGCCCTTACAATTTTACCATTATGTAGTTATCAATAATTACCCAATATTATTATTGATAACCATAGCTAATAAACCATAGCAATAACCATAGCAATTAATATTGATAACCATAGCTAATAAAATTCTAATAGCTCTAAAATATTATTTAAATTCCTTTCTATAAAATTATTTGTTAGGAACAAATGCAAATTTATTTTTGAGAAATTAGTCTTCCAGTAAATGCAGTAAATGTACGAGTAAGTTTCTTGCAGTATAAATTCAGTTTTATTTTCATTTTTTGAATATGTGAAAGAAATGATAAAATATCTTCATAAGACTGAGACTCAAAAATAAATCTTTCATTTTCTTTCAAGAAAATAAATAAACGTAATCACTTCTGTATCATTAATCATTCCTATACAAATCCTTGCACAATCCCCACACAATGTACGAAATATATGTTTAAGGAAAATTTATAGTTTAAACCAGTAGTTGCTAAATAAAAAGAAAATAATAAATTTCTCACTTGAAATCATTCTATTTAGTGATTATATATAAGGTCACTTGGGTTACAAAATAAAAAATACGATAAGATTCCCTATTGACAAGAGTATTTTATGCCGGGTGGTCTAATAGCTGTATATATGACTTATGATGACTGCGTTAATGTTCTCAAATAGCATTTAAAAGTATAAAGATTCATACTAAACGGATGTAAACGAGTTTACAAATTTAATGACGATTTGGCATACAAAGTATTGAATATCAACCTTAATAATTTTACTAAATAGCTTAGTTTTTAAAAATATTTTTTCACTCATTAAAAATCGAGTCTATATTTTTAAGTATCAATTTCCTGTAAGGAATATTCAGGATAAATTATGAAAAATAAGTAAATAAAATAATTAAGAAAATATATATGATTTTATACTTAATATCCTGATTACTCCCAATGATTGAAAAGAAGCTAATCAAAAAAATTCTTGTTAAAAAATTATACTTTCTATTAAATGTCAGAATTGTTTCTGTATCGAAACTGATATTTGTATTTATTATTATTTTAGGAAATTCTTCAAGTTAAGTTCTAAAATTGATTGGTAGAAATGGAAGTTTACATAACACTTCTTTATTACTTTTGTTTGAATGTTATTTTTTGCTCATTTCTGAAATTGTTGGAATATAGTTTGTATCTCCCAGAAAGAATGAACTTTTACTTCTAATATTATGGTTCCAATTATAATAACTTGTGAGAAATACTATTAAATAGGAAAAGATAGTTTTGATGCTTGTCTTAGTTTTCAAGTTGGTTTCTATTGGGTTGAGGTATCGATATTCAACTTTTTTATAAATAAATTTTATTATATAAAACTGAAGACACTTAAGTATGTAACTTTTCTTGGAAGATATTACAGATGGGATCCGTTGGTAATTTGGGCTGAAATCAGCATAAATGGAGGGACTTCCATATAGTTCTGAGGGCCAATTTGACAACCCAATCATGTTGACCCGATGCTGAGATTTCATGTCTTATTTAATACTTCCTTCATTGGTGATTCCTTTTTTTTAATACTCGATGATACCAGAACTTTACAAAGTTTGATTTATGGAGAATACACTCATATATTCTTAGATCCTTAACATAATGTTCGTGAAAAACCACCGCCCATTATATGTAAGCTGGATAATTTCCAAGGTATACATATTTTTGCCCTTAACATGTTCAAACTATTGCCTTGAAGTAACTTTTCAAGTTCCTTTTTATTGTTACAAAATATTAAACAATTTTTTTACTTGCATTTTTTCTATATTTTATTTTGTTATATACTTATTTTCCATTTTACTTCTGTGCATGGTTTTCAAGTTTCTCATTGTTTGGAAATATTAATTGAATGGTAGACTATGAGAAATGTTAAATAATAAATTTAAAATATCTTATTATTTCAAGAGACATATTTTCCTAAATCTCTTGACTTCATGTTTCTTGTGTTTTCAGTTTCGTAAAATTTGTTTTAAAAGAAAAATTAAGTATTTATGTACGTTTCATAAATACCTCGTTTCTAATTCCTACGCTAAAAAAATTATATTAAACTTGTTTTAATTTTTCTTACATTTAGAGAGAAATTTTATTTCATAAATAATAACAAATATATATCATTTTTCTTAACCAAAATTATGGAAGACAATTTACTGAAATATCCTTTTAATTAATATTCATTATAAGTAATATAGAATTGTTACTTTTAAACCACCGTTTAGGAATTATTCATTTGTAATTAAGTATGTTCTTTGTTATTTCACTTTTTATTCAGTGAAAGCCAAATGAAAAGCTTTAAATTAAATTAATGACATGAAAAGTTTTGAAATAAACGATTAAATTTTTAGGAGACATAATATAGTTCCAGTGTTTATCCTGGTGTTTCCTAAATTACTATACTGAAATGTAATAATATAAATGTTCAGCGCAGACTGTAGTCACAAATTAGTCAATAAGCGTTATGTTTTAAAGGAAAGTATTACACATATCTATATTGTTTGATATACATCCATAAAGTTTACATTTGTTATATATATAGGTTGTTTGATACATACCCATATGACGTGATCAACAGGTCATTATGGCAGTTATAAAGTGGTTGACATAGAAATTGTCTTGCTGATATTTTACATAGAAAAATTAAAACTAAATTATACTCTGTGGCAAGACAAGAGGCTAGTGCCTAGTGCCCAAATCTATTTCCTTCATCAAGGGCTCCTGAATGCTAAGCATATATTCCGGTTAAGTGGTCAGCTTATCGCGACCCCTCCCCACTGTTTAGTTTCCAAGCGTGCTTGGTACTCAGCTTAATGGACCTACTGAAGGGATGAAAGGCTGAGTAGATCTTGCCCAACCCGAAGAAAGAACCTCAGGCTTGTGAGCTGGGAGCGCGAAACGTTACCACTAAGCCACCGGGATATTTTTTCATAAAAAACCACCCTATTTACCAAAGATTGAGTGAAAGGATATAATGGATTTCGTAATGTATGTACATGCCTTTACCATTTGCTTTACAGTATTAGGTAAAGTTACTTGATACAAACACTCTTATACTTTATACTCGCATACTTTTTCATATAGATAAATAATAATTTGTTAATGTAATTGTGAAATTTTAATTGAACTTTAATTTGATTCTTTTACTTTTCTGCTCATTTCAAAATCATGCATGGAATGATAACGCAGAGAGAAAGGAATAGCGCATTAATTTTTCTTTACATTTACATCTGCCTAAATAAGAAAGTAATGAGATTGAATTACTTCACAAAAAGGTTATTCATTTTGTAAAAGGCTTTTTCATTTCCATAAGATGAATGAGGCCGCTGCTTTTTTCATTCTATAATAATGCCTGGAGACTAATTTTATGTTTGTTCAAAAGAAGAGCAGTACTGATAAAAAATAACGATTTCACCTTGAGATTATTATCCATACCGACTGGGATAAAATGTCAAATATTAGACTGATTGGATGGTTATGAAGCAAAATATCTATTATTTCCCAAGAATGGATAATGAGTGTTTTAAATCTGATTAATTTCTGTCACAAAGATATATTAAGGACAAATATTTTTAAAAAAAAATAAAGAGCTTCTAAGCAATCATTTAAATTATTATAAAATATTGAGTTTCATTAAACTATATTGTTAGCTACTTGAATCTCTACAACAGGGAGAAATGAAATTAACTAAATGTGCTATTTATTATACAACTATATTGTAAAGGAAATAATGCTATTTATTATACAACTATATTATAAAGTAATTAAATTTTTAAGAAATTTTGCTAGCATAAATCACAAGAAATCAGTACAGATAACAAACAACTCTGGTAGCAATAAAAACATTGATACGTCTGAGTATTTGGTAAAACAGAGAGTAAATGAATGATATGTAGAGGAACAGCTGGCTTTGCAGCTTCAACACAATTCCATAATTCATTGAATGCTATGACTATCATATGATTGCTATTCAGTTTATCAGCAACTATTGATCAGCTTTTCAAATTGCCTTATCTCCTTTATTCTGAGATTATATAAAGTAAAAGGACTACACTGTTATGCAATATTTTGGAAAAGATATTAAAATTCCAAATCAAAGGATTGAATTTACAGACTAATCATTTTAAAAACATCAGCTGTGTATTACACATGGGAAATTGAGGGTTCACAATTATTTTCGCTTATGGAAAAATATCTTTCTTTTTTTTATAAAGATATTAAAATTTCATATTATAAAAAGTTGAAGATGTTATTCGTATAAAGATAAAGAGAGAAAGACGAGAGAGAGAAAAATATGTGTTTTGTTATTCACTTCATAGAATTATTTAATCCCATTTATCTTTCCGCAACAGACTTTAATAATAAAATCTTGATTCGTTTCCTATTCATACTTTTTATCTAAAAATATGAATAATTATCAAATAAACAAAGTTATATTAATATTTATTTCTTCAACCTTAACAGAGGTTAATCAGAAAGGATTAAGATTATCAAAATCAAACCCTAGATAAACTTTAAACTATAAAATAGCGAAAACAAAAACATTCATCAGATAAACAGTATTCAGAATTTCTTGAGCAGTTCGTGCCACCAATTTTCCACAAAAGCATCTAGAATATTTTGCTTAACATCTTTATCATGAAAAACATGAATTCAAGCAAGCGGCGACATATCAGATGAAAAATAAGGAACGAAATAATTAAAACTCATAGTTTGTTTCTCTTTGAGTTACCATGTTTGAGATTGAGTACAAAAGACTTTGAACTCCAACGAGTGAAGAATGGACCACAGAAAAACACAGTTAAATCAGATTTTATTCCATCCGTGTTCTTTGGAGTCGATTCTTCAGCTTTCACGATAAGATAGGCGTACAAGGACCTGACAAGCACTTGAAGGAATGGCGAGAGTTCAGGGTTCAAGACGAAGTCAACCAAAAACTAGAAAGGATTGGTAACTAAGTAATACACGATTTCTGTTCTTCCGTTTTGGCTGTTAATCTGGGTGGACATTGAGGAAGCAGTTGCCTGATGTTTTTAAGTGACTTATGTCCAGCCATCTAAGGTGTGAAACGGGAGCAGGTACACATGGAGATGTCATAAATTGAGAAGATGACACATCTGAAGTCAGGCTGATGCATTGTTCGAATATTTCATCTGAACATTGAGATACGATTCTGATCTGTTGTTTTGCTTTTATTTCATTTCTGGAGTTGGGAATGTGGCCTTATCTGAACGAGCTAACAATTCAGAATGACATCGATGGCTATCATACTTTTAAAGCTATCATAGAACAAAAACTTTTTTTATGAGGAAACGTAACTTTTTTATGCATAATAGAATGAATATTTAATAAAATTAGCATATACGAGGATTTTATCATCCGCTATATACTTAGCATTTCATTTGAATATAATCAAGATGGACAACTGAGATAAATTATTTATATGCTATTAAAATTCAGAAATACTATTTCTATTAGAAATTAGGATTTCTTTACAAGAAACACGATTTTTGTTTCTTTTAGTTAAAATTATTTTCCAATTAGTGTTTGATGCTTGCCCCTATAAAATATTTTTGTGCTAAAAACAGCTATATGTTCACGTAAACTTTCGTAAGATATAATATCGTATTATTTATGCATTATAAACATTTGGAGAGAAGGTTTGAAAGTTTAATAGCAACGATTTCCCTATTTGACCATTGTTTAACTTTCAAGAATGATTATTTTGTTTCATGAGTTAAGTCATTGGCAATAGGCGATCAGACATATATAAAAAGTTCATTAGGGGACACAAAGTAGAGAAATCAAGAAAGAGAAGGATATTCGAGTCAAGAAAGAGGAGGATATTCATGAGATATTCGAGTAATAATAGTGAGTAACACACACTATTATTATTTAATTAAAATTTCAGGAAAAAGCAAATTTTAAACCAGGTAGTGGATAATCTAACGGCCTATGGGTTGTTAATGTCTTCGAAGGGAATTCTGACATTTTAAAATAATATTAGCTCAAACATTTTCCACGTAAACAGGGATGTGGTCTGGTTAGTTAGGCATTGTTCTTATTAGAAGATGGTTAAATCCCAACTTAACTGAAGATTCATCATGTTCACTGAAGATAATTTGGGTACATTAAAGAGATTATGGTCGCAAGGTCCACCAAGTGAAATCATACCTTTGGGGGTGGCAGATCAAATAATGGAGGCTTTGTGTCTGCTTCTAAGTTATGAAGACTTCTTTCCAGCTTTTTCTACTTAACTGGTTGAGCTCAACTCAGGGTAAATAGAAGAAAGTGTGCTGGTGGAACAACAATTTAAACAAGGATTACAACATATTCATATATTTCGATAAGAAATTGCACGAGGCTTTTAAAATCTAATGGATATCCTTCAAAAGGACAACGTTACTGTTTCATTAATTATAGTTAATTTTTGAACAATGGCTTTAACTATCTACTGAATCCACGTCCTTTCACAAAAATATAAGAATCGAATAAGCTGAGATATGTCACTAAGCTAGATTTTTTTTGTAGTAATTGCATTTTTTTTTATTTAAAACTTATTTTACCTTATTCCCTTGTATATATTTAAAACCCTTTTATCACTTTTTAGCACATTTCTGCTAGGAATTACTGGTCTTGGTCATACTCTTGCCGTACAGTTAGAAATATTGTATATAAAAAAATTTTATAGCGAAATTTCAGACGATTTAAAAATTATGTAGAAGTGGATGATTAGGGTTCTATTCTATGATATATGATGTTAACCCAGTGTTTTTGGTTTGTTGTTTTCTCTTAGACAATGAGATTTTATACAAGAAGAATAGTTTTACCAAAAACCTAATATTTAAGGCAGATTCTGATTCAGGTTTGAACATTTGAAAGAACTACAAATATTCAGATCCGAAGTGGAAATCAAAGTCACGAACTGTAGAACTAAAGCCCAAGGTACTAATAACTCAACTGCCAGCCCAGTACCAATGACTTTAAAGAACATAAATTTTTGGAAATAGAAAGAGCATTGCACAGATAATGTTACAAAAACCTTATAGCACACCTGCTCTAACGTATCATTCTCAACATTTAGTATTCATTCATTACAAAGAATTCACAATATTATTGACAAGTAATTATGCTTGCTATATTTCATTAAATAAGCATAAATACTGTCCAAGTATCTACTACATACAGAACAAAATAAAATGCAAAACATTTTAATTTACTAAAATATTTATGTTTTAATTTTTATAAAATTAGGAATTTTCATATTTAACTTGAATATTGGCTCTGAAAAATTGCTTGTTTTATCTAATAAAGCTCCATAATGCTAAAAAACTCCTTAAAGCCAAAAAAAGCTCATATGTTTAAATTTGTGTTAACATTGATGATACTTTTTTGCACACAAGTTCTAATTAGACAGGGCTCTATAGCTTAATTTTCTGAACTACTACAAACATCCAATCCCAAGGTGTGATTTGAAACCACAAGCTGCTGAACAGAAGTTTGTGCAACAGAGGCAACAGTGAAGAAAGCAACAGCCCTAACAATTAGGCTACAAACTCTTCCAGACTTTGCTGAATTTTAAGATCTATATCATTTATAAGGCCTATGCAAAAGTACTAAGAAATAGCTTAAAAAATTTCTACTTTGTATACTTCATAAGAATCTTAAAAATTACCAAATATACCTTATAATCCATAAATAATAATATGAATAATAAAATTCGTTAAAAGGCTTAAAATATAGAATCAGATATTAATATTTCTAAAATATATTAATTTTTTATTAAATCAATAATACTAGCATTTTTTACTTTGTTTCTATCTCATTGATTATTTATGTATGAAAGGTAGTTCAATCATTTTGACATTAATAATCTCTTCTTTTGTCAGTTAGAAATTTACATTAGCATATTTTGAAAGGATTAAATCTTTACGTCTGTAAAACCCATCATAAGATTTAAAGAGCGTGATAATTCACATTTTCTGTTACGCTCAATTTAATATTATAACAAATCGTACTACGAAGTGGAAAATAAGTATCTGGCAAATCTAATCTAACTAAAAAGAATTACAACAAATCTATCAGCTAAATATTTAAATTTGTTGAATGTAATTGGTATTAGGATTTTTACAATAAACTTTATTCATTCTAAACTTAACATGATACATCACAACACGCAACTTATTGCAATGCATAAACACGAAATTAAATGTTCATCTGTTAAATGCGACCAATGTTTGTTTTTTGTTCATGGTTGAAAAAGCAGATTCTCAAAGATACCTCGATCCAAAGTAAGATTTCAAATACGAAATCAATTTGTAAATATTTAGAAACGTTTCCTCAGAAATTAACTTCCAAAAATCAGTATCGCTAAATATGCTCTGGATCTAAGAAATGTATCGCATCTTAATTAAATAATTTCATCCTCGACCGTGAATGATGTTATACCTATTAAATGTCCTATTTTTTCAGATACTCCATCAATGTTGACATTTTCATTAAATATGGAAATATCATAAAATTGAGTATTTCTTTCAACCTAATTAAGTCAGTGAATCTTCTTTCAAATTCTTCAAACAAAACAAGTAAGTATTAAGAGAAATCTTTGAAGTCTCGGTTTGGATTATGGATGCACTCTTCCTCCATGTTTTTGAAGTTTCTCAATTCATGTTTTCTTAATTGAGATCCATACCTTTCTATAGTTTTTTCGAATGTTTTAATCAAAGTCATCATGTCCGTTTTAGGTTTTAAATCGTAAACCTTTAATCATAAATCTTTAAATAGTAAATCTTTGCACAGTTTGTTTTGGGTTTTAAAGCGTAGAATGTAGTAAATTTTTATTTTAAATAATTCATTGATTCTATGTCATAATTCATAAATTAAATTGTTAATATCCAAGGTCATTATCGGGACGGTCACGGGGACTACCTAAAATGTCTTCGCGGTCGACGTCTTGGCCACCTCTGGTATATACTAACTGTATTTGAATTATTTTGATTTTCTAAAGAAACTATTTTAACTTAACAACAATTGACATAAATCAACAGCAGATGATATAATATGAAATTTCATTCATCAATATTTTAATTAATCAATGGTTATAATTTGAAATATTATATAAATTAATTGCATTGCATTAATTTTTAAATTGCATAACATACTTTTTTATAGAAAATAAAAGATTCCCGTTTTTTAATTTCAATTCAAAAAGAGATTTTTAAGAACTGTCATGAATTGGAATTTTTCATCTGTAATTTGATTTACTACTGGTATTCATTCAATTCAAACTCGAAATATTTTCATTTGTGTTTGAGCAATTTGTCACTCGGTGTAAAAATGATAGAAATGTAATTTTTGTAGGATCCCTTAAAAGAAAAAAATAAACGACTCAGAGCTTATTTAACTTAGCTTTCCATCAAAGTGTAAAGGTGTCGGTATTGGGTGTGGGGAACCAACGATCTGTCATGCCAAATGCCAAAGTACTAAGGGCAACTAGTGTAAGGCTAAAAACAAAGGTTGCTTGTGGTAGAAACCTATTCAACGACAGATTCTGCAGGAAAGAGAGTTCTATAAATTGGTGGACAAAATTAATTTTTAAAAAACTTATTTTAATTTCCTTTATGATAATGCTATTTTCCATGTTTATTAGTTAATATGGTTAGAGTGTTTATTAACATCCATTAAATATGATATAATAGCCATTCTTATTTTCTTCATCCAGTCTAGTATAATGTAGTTATTTACATTTTGATGGAAATATTTCTGTTAAACTGACAATTTTAATAGAAATGTTATTTTAATTTTCTCTATAGGCTGCTATTAAAAAAACCTCAATTTAATTTCTTTTTAATCGAAAAAATGTACTCGCAAGTGGCTAACGATTTGCTATTCCTTTTGTTTTTCTTCAGCGATCGAATTTCTGGCTTAAAAACATGAAAGACATTGCATTTTTTGCCATTTAAAAACATTATACGTGAATAATTTTGTTGGGAATATAATTCCAAGCTTTTTATTCCATAGTATCTATAATTACTGTTGGATTCGTGTTATCCCTATACTTTCGGAAATTATGAAATAATTCGAAATAGATTCTGAAAAGATTTTAAATATAGTATGAATAAATGTGCAAGCAATAAAAAATTGTCGGATTCTAATGGGTTGAAAGTGATTATTAAATTACTTACATCACTTTGTTATTTCACATGAATGAATAATTCATATTAAATTTTGAATATTATTTTATCGAAATATTAATTTAAGTTTTTTAAAAGTATTTTAATAGTGAAAATTTATCTTACTAGCAATTAAATATATTAAGCATTTATTCATTATTTCTTAAAAAATTTTATTTAAAACTGAAGTGATTTAAAAACACAGATTATTTTAGTCCTGAGTTTGTATTATGAGGTCAAATTAAAGGTTAGCTTATACTACCGAAGAACAGAATAGAAGTTGTTATTATACATTTGCGATATGAAATTTCTCTAACTGCAATTAGCTACACTATAACAACGTGAATTAAAAAATAAAATAAACTTTAATTAATTTACTTAAAATAAATAGCTCTATTAAAAAGAAGTTTTAAAGAATATAATTTATTTCGTTATTTTATTATAACATTCTCCTTTGAGAATAATTTGGAATCAAATTGATATTTTAAATGTCTAACAATTAAGTTCAATGGACAATTGAATCAGGATAATAAAATATAATGCATTATTGTAACATTCAGTATTTAACGAGCCGATGACGTTAATGGTGGTTTAAGGTGCTTCTTGATGCAACTTCCGGTACTGATGTGTAGGTAAAAATAACAGTAAGGATGTGTATGTCAGAACCTTCTCTCATATTGGCCTTTTCCGGTAGTTGTCCCACCTCCTCAAACAGCAGCAATCACCTGTAAAAAGTTATTCCTTTTTTCAATTCAAGTTGCCCCTCAAAGTGACTGGATAAGCGAGAAATCATAGCTGTGTGTGAAATTCTCTATTCTGACAGCTGTTGCCTATCGAAATGACAAGCCCTTTCTTTTGTTTAAAATATGGGAATAAATTTGCATTTGCTTACGAAAACATTTGGTGATTTTCAATCTTTATGTACTAGATGGTTATATTTTGTTTAAAGTTTTTGAGATTGATAGAAAATCAGATATACCAATTACATTCACTCAGACTTGTAACTAAGTGATTGAATATCTTTCTTATTTGATTTTGTGCTTGACATAGAATGCTGTTGCAAGTGTGGTCAAAGTTTTTACCTCTAAAATTAGCGTCACTTCCTTCGTTTTTGTTGCTTTCATTCAATAGTTGACATTACATTTTAATTATTTGTGAGACATAATATTCTGCTAAAATTTCCAATTTATTTGAACAAAAAATAAATCGTACAAACTAGAATCAATAAAATTACAACTCTAAAGCAATTAAAGAAGCATTGGTTAACTAAAGCAATTATCCAATAGTTAAATAGTGCACTATTAAACAAATTTCTTTCCTTTCAATGAAAATTAAAAAAAAACATTGTAGATTTTGACCTATGTACCTCGAATATACATTAAAGGAAGTAAAATATTACGTTCTATTTGTCATAATATGATTTTAAGGTATTCAAATGAAATTTGAAATATATAAAAGTTCGGAAAAGAAATAATTAATTGTAAAACTATATTCATTAAATAACTATGCATATTTTAAGACCATTTTGAAAAATAAAAGCATAAAAAAATGACATAATTCGTTATCGTAAGTCTTTACTTTAGTAATATCTATTAAAAAATATATCTGTGATGTTTGCAATTTAGTATGTTAATTTTCAAAACAATAAAGCCAAAATAAGGATTTAATTTTGCTTAAAAAATATATTCTGCATCCAATTTCTGTTACTCCTGTCTTTAAATTGTTGCTGACACAGAAAAGATGTCGAACTTAAATTGTTATTTTCTTCCTAAAATTTCTTCTTGATCAGAATGGAACCTATAACCTTCCGATAGTATAAAGACATTTCAAATATCCATGTTGTTGAGACTTTAAAGGTCTTAGTGTTTATGTATGTTTTGATTTTTTCAAAAGCTTTTATAATGCATGAAAACTTAATTAAAAATTAACTTAAGATATTCTTCTAACATAAGGTTTATTAATTTAGCTGAAGATTGGCTTTGAATAAAGAATTCAAAACAAATTGGGTGAAATTAATTAAATTATTTGAGCTTTCAAAATCAGTGGTACATGTATTAAAACTGGTTATATTAGTGATGGTTATATATGTGACTAGTATTAGTTGAGTATGCATTTACAACTTTTAATGATGTCACTATTACAAACAAAAATTTTAAATTATAATTCAGAGCATGAATATAAAAATATCTGAATGAATTTCCAGTGTTGCTTTCATTTAAAATATTACATGCTTGAATAAAGAATAAATTTAAGAGCATTTCATGTCACGAGTCTATAATTATTATTAATGCATTTGGCAAATACAATGAAATTTTAAAACTAAAATTTTTTAAAAAATTAAAATCATTGTGAGAAATTTAGAGATTATTACAAAACAAAAAAATTAGGGCTATGAGAACTGACTTGTACTATTATTACTTTAAATGATCTGATCTTAAGTTGATGTATTTTTCTTAGAATACTTCATTTATTATTTAATATGTGTGTAATTACGCGATAATATTTGTATGCAAAATATAAATAGAATATAATGGTTATAAATGTAGTTATATATATATATATATATATATATATATAAATATATATATAAATATATATATTAAATTTTTATTAATTTCACAATAAAGTTATTTAATATATATATTCAAATTTATAGTATGACATTTTTCTTCAATATGTAACATATCTCATTTCGTCCATTAATATAGCGTTATAAAAAATAAATGTGTTGTATAGTATAAAACATTTATTTAACTGATGATTCATTACGTTTAATATTTTTAAGCTGAAGGATATCAGAGCTTTTTGAATTTAATTGCAAGCATATTAAGAAATCTTTAATATAATGTGCGTACAAGTAATTTAAGTTATAAAGCATTTACTTGAAAATATAGTTATTTATTCTATATGAATTATCCTTATTTTTGCTTTTGTTGCATGCTTAAACTGCAAAATAAAAATACATTAAATTATTTTATTAACATTTAATAGCACATAAATAAGAATTTATTTTAAAAAAATGAAGGCGAATATTTAAGTAAGGAAATGCAA